>JAMKCH010038673.1:0-58912 GCA_023653785.1 Ophioderma brevispina | reverse complement strand
TGGTTTTTTTTTTTTTTTTTTTTTTTTTTAAATAAACTTTTAGTAATATCATGATTGATAATAATAAAGAAAATTTAACAGGCGATGATAAATTTGCCATAAAAATATGATTCCAATAAACTAGCATGCAGACCACAAAAACACGAAATACGTGAATATCATGGACATTATTCCACAACCATAAGTAGACCAAAGAGTTGGCGCTGGTGTGCAGGTAAGAAAAGGTTCTCCTGTGTATCCCAAGAAGCCAATGCGAATGGCAGACGCCGAATTCCAGGAATTGCGCGATACCACGTGATCACTGCTAGTGCTAGGGAGCATTAAACCTGGATTGGTTTACTATAAGCTTTGAAGAACGAATTGGGAATTGATTTATTGGCTATATCAATCAAAGTGTCAGTGAATGAAGAAAGAGGATCTTCAATTTAACAAACAGCTTTGCCTATGAAGAAGCTAACACGCTTATCATTAAACTCTGGCCAATTGGCCTTATGAAGTTGCCCTTTTAGGAACTCGCTCTTCAGGCATTGGCCTATAAGATCTATTAAGATTGGAAAATGATCATAACACACTGATCATCATGAACTCTCCACAAAAGGTTCATAAAAAATAGTAGGGGAAAAATTGATAAATCAATAGCTGATGGAGTACCAGTCGCAGAATGGATTGAAGTATAGACCCATCATTCAAATACACAGGAATCTGATTTCTCCAAATACGATTTACAATGGACACCCACGCTTGGTATCCTTGCAACCCCAAAGTTCACTATGGGCATTGAAGTCACCTACCTAAAGGAAGGGAGAAGGAAGTTGACCAATCAAATCATCAATTTCATCAAACCTAATTTATATTTAGGATGAATGTAAACAGAACAAACATTATGGTGCGATGAAAGAGTAAACTTTAACCAGCACTGCCTCCAAATTGGTATTAAGTTGGATGACAGAATGAGGGACTCCACCCTTAATCAGTATTGCACGCTTATGATTTTTTGACCCTCGCAATAGCTCTATTATACACTGGGGATACAGCTGTTTTGTTATAAGAAAAAAATAAAAAACTTAAAACAAACTTTATTAGAATCACTGTCTGTAAGACGAGTTTCTTGAAGACAAAGATAGAAGGGTTATGGTCAGTTATAAGGCAGTAATCTTTCATAATGGGGTCTAAGCCCCTCGCAATTCCATGCCAGAAGTGCCATTTGTTAGAATGTGTCAATTTTTAACAGAATTAGAGCACCTCTTCCTACCATCACTTAACTGTTCAGGTGTTTCAGGGACAAAAAGTCCATGCCATCCTCATCACTGACAAAAGTGCATCAAACTTGTTATAAAGCTGAATAGGATCGGTGATCCTTTGAAATTTCTTAATGATTTAGAATGTTTAGTATTACCCTAATTTCTTTGACGAAAGATTTAGGTGGTTTTAATTGATTTGGATTACCTAGTTTCTTTGGCTTGTGAGACTAGGTTGACCTTTATCAGTTCCTCAGTTTTTATTTTTGTAGTCTCTTTCTTTTTACAGATCTTACTTCGGAGGTTTAGTAGAGCCTGAACACGTCTGATCACATTTAGAGAATTGATTGTTTCTTAACAGATCTCTAGGAAGACTATGAGATATACTAGGCAAAGTAATCTTAGTGAATATTCTTATCACTTGTCTTTTTCCTTACAAGTTCTAAATACTGTTGAGGATGGGCAAAATCATTAGGCCAAACACGATCTGTTTGGGAAAATGATGTCTTAGAGAAATGATTTTTGCCCACTTTCACAACCTCAGCATAATCTTTTGATCCGGTAACATGAGAACGAAGAGTATCTCTGGCCTTTTTATAAGTCATGTACCGTACTTTGATTTTTTGGATTCTTTTTCTTATACCCATTAGGACAGGATATAGAATTTGCCGAGTGATTACCACTGCCATTCACACATTAGCAGATTCCTTACAATTTGGATCATTGTAGCCCTCTTTGCCACACTTTCACAAACTTCTGACCTTTACAATAGTCTTAAATGGCCAACGTTGACATTAAAAACATCTTGTAGGGATAGGGATGTAATCCTCGACTTGCACCTGAAGGTAACCCACTTTTGTTACGGACTTGGGTAAAGTTAGCGCAATTGAAGTAAGTATAAAAGTACCCGCCCCCCCCCCACTTTTTTTTTTAATAACTGATTTTTTACCATCTCTTGTAATCATAATTATATGAATGGGTGACATTTTGAGATGCCAACCCACTCAAAAATTCATCATCAGAACAATTCTAAATCATGACATTTAATTTACACCCTATTAGAGTTAGGAGTTCTATGAGGAGTAACTCTAACTGGAACTTGGGCACGCATGGTAGTCATTTGAGGTTATCCGACTGAATCTTCCGGTCAACCTCCACCAAAATATCCCCAGACCTGAGTTTCTTACTATTTCTCACATTGCCAGCAAAGCCTTCAATACCTGGCTTACGCAAAAGGGGAAAGATTTTGATGAGGGTGGTTATCATCAATGCCTTCAATCACTAAAAAGTGAGGCCAATAATCAACTACAGGATCCGGATCACATTCTTTTACGTTTACAGGATTTTTTGTCAAGGTTGTTGTTGAGCATTAACTAATGGAAAAGTCTTGAGATTCATCTCCAGAGCTCCCCACCCACCACGGACCCAACCAGGGGACACAATACATGTAAGTGCAAACATCACTCACTTATGCCAAGGATACCCCAGAGATATACTCACGGAAACTAAAAAAAAGAAAAAAAAGGCGCCTCCTCAATTGACCTGTTAAGCAGCGCCTGCTAAAGGCCCAGGACGCAATTACGTAAAAAGGGTACATAAGTACCCCATATGGTCTCCAATAAAACACTCATTAGCATAATGAGGTCTGTAGAGGCAAGGACGCCACAAGCCGGTTGGTTGAATCCAGGACTAAACAACTTCTCGTCTAGGAGGAATTTGGGCCGAAGCAGGTGTTGATTACACTGAACGCAGCACATGCTTCAACTCCAAAAAACTGCCAGGATCCTTCTCCTCGACACGGAGTCGCAAACTTCACGGCAAACAGTTGTCCCTTTTAGTCGCTTTTTACGAAAGGCAGGGAACCACCATCGGGCCAATTCTTAACCCCGAACCCGCTGGGAATTTAAACAATAAAATACAAAACACATCCCCTACCAAAATTTCTGTTAGGGGATCAAGCTGAAACCCCCCTGATTATCAAAAAACCATGGTTTATGTTTAAGCTATCATAAACACAGAAATTAAAATGTTACAGGATGAGCATAATTAACAATAAAAAAACAAAAACACAAAAACAATTTATCAATTAACAACTAAAAAAAACAATCTCAGATGATCTAAACGGTTTCACGGATATACAAAGTTTCAATCAATATCATGTTGGAGCAGCAGTCAGGTTCAATTGGGGAAGAGATGTCCCATGTGAGTCGCATCTTAGACATACAGGGAATCACAGCGGATCAATTCTTCACCCCGAAACCGCAGGGGGCCCCTTTTAGTCGCCTCTACGACACATGCAGGAAAACACATCGGGCCAATCTTAACCCCGAACCAGCGGGGGCGGAAGGGGTCTAAGGAACAGTTTTGGATGGAGTTGAATAATCACCTTGGTTACCTCTTAAACAGTGACTGGATTAAACTCATGATTGGAACGGTCTATCATCAAGTATTGTCCAACTGGATCATTCATGCGAGTTAGACCGGACTTATATATGTTTACATTTAATTTCCTTTTTGGCAGCAATATTTAATATTTAATTTTATTATTATTTTTCATTGTGGCCTATGATTCCAACTTCGTGATTCAATTTAAGCGAGTACATTGTAGGTTGTTAAAAAAAGGGGGGGGGGAAGGGAGAAAACAGGCAAAACAACGGCACATCTTTCCTGGGCTAAACAACAGCTCAAAACAAGAACAAAACTAAATAACAACAATTTGAAAACGGATAAGAGGGTCCGTTACATGTTTTGTTTTGAATATGTATGTATTGGGTCTGAACCTACAGAACCTAGCGAGAAAATTGAACTTTTTGTCGGGTACTTCAGTGCTCGCAACACGGAAAAATAAGGCACACCGCTACGGGCCGCATCCCTTCCTTCCCGGACCGCCCGTAACGGTTTCCAAAGCCAAGTAATAGTGCGCCCTCGTCGCCCCTCAAAAACTTGCAAGTCGCCTGAATATGCATCCACGGAATTCATTGCAATTTGACCTTCAATTCAAACAATCTAAACCATTGGCAGGAAACCGTCTGCTTCAATTCAACAGACAAATTCCACAAGCCAACCTCGGTTAACAAATGGCTCATAGCGACCGATAAGGTTTCTGAACAGAACATCACAACCACCGCCAACATGAACCCACTAGCTTGGCAACGCACATTTACCAGCCTCCCCCCCCCCCCCGTGCCCCAACCAGTCCCCCAACTAACCAGCAAAACCTGAAACCTAGAACCGCGATAGAACCGCGAATTCTAGTTGTACTTGCGTGTCCTTTGTTCTTTTTTGTCTGGTGCCATTAGAGCAAGAGGATAAGAGCACCACTAATGGGAAGTCACATGCAAATTGGACAATAGCATCTCTTCTTTTCTCGATAAAGGGAGGGTCGGGGGGTGTATAATAACATTGACAGAGACTATAAAATAACAGTACGTCCATGGTCTATAGTCAAATTCATCAATTTCAACAGTTTTTAAAATCGTATGCGGGACTCGTTTTCTGTTTGTTTGCCCTTTTTTATTGTTTGTTGGTTTTGCTTGTTTGTTTCTTGTTTTTTTTTATTGTTGTTTTTCTTTTATTTGGGCGGGGAGACGTTGCAAGTTTTTTTTTTTTTTAAAACCATTTATTTTTATAATAGGCATTACAATATCTCGGTCATCCCACATCGACCAAGTGACATATTTCGCACTTTATAAACGTTTTTTTTTTTACAATAAAAAAAAAACAAATCCGAAATTTTGGCAAACAGATGCTGCCGAAATTCGAATGCGCGCGCAAGCTTTGATAACAGATTTTTAATTAAACAACTAAACCGAAGTATCAGTATTTTGGGCGGTAAGAAGGTGTGGTAACATCGTTACATATATTGTACATATGTCATGTATAATTCACTTGTGTGTTGGTGGGGGTAGTTATGCATTTTTAACACCAAACCAGAAATCACTATCAGCATATTCCAAACTATATTACACACCAGTCTTGATAGTAACTCATAACTATTAAATACGTCTGTTAAAAACGTCTGTACATATGATACTATCAATCATGCTACGAACGTTGTTACACACCACAACCGTATTTGATTTACAAATGAAATAAAACAATCTATGCGTTTCAATTATGACGTACATAAGCTGACCAGCAAATATTGACTGGTCCCATGTTCGATAGGGCCTAATCAATTATTAATCATATTCGACCATGGAGGGAAAACGTTCTCTTATTAGCGTGTTCTCTCAGTTGCTTGGAAGTCCGTCGACGATCAACCATCAATCCATGATAATAAAATAACTCATCACGCAATTTTGACGGTGGCTCTGATGGTTCTATACAATACAGGCAGGAATCAAATTAACAACACGCTAACATAAGAAGTATCTTTTCAGGTTTAAAGCCCATGGCACTATTGGTCGAGTTGATTTACTATCCTGGTTTATATTTTGTATCCTAATGAGCATACCCCACATATTATATCACTAAATTTTTGGTTTTTTCAAATGAAAACCCTTTTATAATAATAATATACTAAACAAAGCACAAACAAAACAAAGAGCAACCCACTTAACTCTTACAACCTCTCAAAAAGAATACAAACATGCACACGACGGAATGCCTTAATGCAATATCCCCCTTTTAAGCCACATGAGGAAACATATTAGGCTGTATATCGTAGACATTACCTAATCTCTGCTTAATTACCAGTGCACTCCCACGATAATATTTATTAGCTATTTAGTATCAATATCAGGTGATGGTATGGGAACCAATACAAATGTTGGCATCGATACTTGCAATTTACTGCAGCGACTTTTCGTGCAGAAATCAATAACAGAGAAATTAAGCATTACTTTTCAAATTAACGCGGAACATCTTGCGTTTCACCTAGCTCGCAATAAAAATGTTCCCGAAATGAGATTCTCGTCTTTATAAAAAAAAATGGCAGATTGAAGGTGGAATGACCAGATCATGGTCCGATTTTGTATATGGCGTTTCCCCCACACGTGGAAGCAACTCACCAAAGCATCCAATTACAAATTTTGACTTAAACTGGTCCAGTCGTTTGGATAGAAGCAAAAATGTGTATTAAATTAGTCCATAGGCCAGTGTGTTAATTAATGTGGTCCACCACATTTGAGGACCTTTTTTCATAACATCAAAAAGAAACATTTCCTTAAATTTCATTGGGGTAATGAGAAAAATATGAACTTTCTTCTGATACCCAAATCTCAACTTTGATTCTTAAAAGTGCCGAGGGACGAGGTTGTCGATTGGGTCACCCACCGTTGATAATTAATAATAACTATAAACTTTTGAGATTGAGATCTGACTACAACTGCTTGCATGATCCTTGGCTTAAAGGTGCTTGTTTCGATTGCCTTTGGGATTTTGGATTTATCTGGAAGTAGTATCAATTTTGATGTCAGATATGAAAAGCCGTACTTTTCTCATTGTCATCCTGAAAATTTCAGCTTCCAAATCCATTCTTTCCCAAGATACAGATAAAAAATGCCGTTTTAATGGTTAACCATCAATATTAATAGTACAGTAGTAAATAGGACCTTGTTACGTGCATCATCACTCCTACTATCAAAACCGTATTTTTCCCCACAATACTTGGTGGTAAGTGTATGCGATTGGCAGGCTCTCATATCAAACAGAGAACACGATGCACATAAATCAGAACAAGCACATTTAACAAAACTGACAATTGCATCAATCTTATTTATGTAATTTTTTAAAAGTATTTTGAAAGAATTCAGGACCACAATAGTTCCAAGCATGTATGGCACGTTGACACTTAAATTAATGTGCAGATAATGTTTTGGTGATACCCCGCATTGCAAAAATTTGTTACCAAAATACCTTTGTAACGCAAGCTTAAAAGTCCATATATAAAATACAAACGAAGTATTTCTATTTGTAAGATATAGATTTAAATCTTTCGAAATGCGTCTGATAATCGTTACAACATTTTACTACTTACCTGGATTCACGGTGCATATGCAAAAAAGAAACCGGGATAAAACAATTACCTTGTCTGCAGTGTTAAATTCTGAGCTATAACCTAGAGACGATGGGCAAATGCAACAGAGTTAATGGCGTTCGATATTTAATATATAGATCAGTCAATACCGGCGATATTGAGAACTAATTTAAATGGCAATACTATAGCAACGGTTCCTACAGAAATAGTACCGGTCGGCACATCTAGTGGTAGCGATGGAATATATATATATATTAATATAGTATAACGAAACAGCGTTGAAAACATGAGTTAATTTACTTGGTTGACATTTACGATTGATTGCCAAAGATAAAAAAAAGGTAAAACGTAGGATGGGCCATTGGCAATTATTGGTATTTGATGTGCAACTTAATTACCGCAATTGTACAATATGAAAAAAACACACAAACGATAACAAACAAAGGATAAACAAATCGTGACGATTCTTCGGAGTACATGCATCGTCATTTCTGTCGATTTTGAGCGACGACCTAACACCATGACAACATAATAATTTGTGTATCATTTTATACCATATACCCGAGCCGTACTATGTCATATATAAGATATCAAATTGACCTGATTTTTTCTCATTTACAACATTTTTGGGTTAAAACTACTTTGCCCACAGCAAAAGCAAATGATTAAACTTTTCTATTAGTTAGCAAGAAGTAAATTAAGAAGCAATTATCCTTTTTGAGCGCTGTAAGTGGCCATATATTGAACGTGAAAAGGATTTAAATGCATTTACAACACGTTGTATATGGAGCCCGGACTATGGCTCCCAGTGGACTGTATTTACTTTCGCACACTCAACGTTCATCATATTTAAAGGTGCAACAAGAGATTTCAAATAACAGGTGTCCCAAAAAGATGTGAAAATTCTGATTTTGGCACTGGTGTAAAGCTTCATACAAAAATATGCCCATCTGTAAGGATTAAGCTGAGAACCGTTTCTTTGGTACAAAAAATAAGAAACTTCTAATTTCGTATAGGAGCAAATACGAAATTCAGCCTATGTTTTCTATTGAAATATAAGCATATACAAATCACCTTTTGTTTTCATTTTAAGTTTTTTCTGTAACCAAATAAAAGGTAGGGAATCTATTGAGTGTCTAATCTATATGAAATCACTACATATCACAGAAAATATGGAAGACTTGAAATCTCTTGTTGCACCTTTAACTTTTAGAATCCTAGTGCACTCAGAGAATTAAGCGTAGTTTTATCCCATATCGCGAGTTCTAATTTACAAAGAAAATACTCTTTATCACTTTAAATAGTTGCTTAACAGGTTTAAGCTGCTGATTAAGTAACTTAGTTAACCTGTTAAACAATTCCAAACAGCAGTGTTTCATATAGCAGTGTGAATCTGGTAAGATGCGTATCCATGCATAAGAGTCATCATGATTTTTATAATTTGAGAACAAATTCCCCATGTATTCACATGAAACCTGAGACGAATATATATTCGTCTCAGCATGAAACACTAAATTATAAGTATTTAAAATAAATCCCAAAAGATTTGATTCTATTCATTTATTTCCATCTCAACAACAATGCATAACAACAATGCATATAACAATGACATATAAATATATGAAAATAGTCATAAAGATTGTGATTAGGAACCAATCCATTTTTAGATTTAAAATAGATTATGATATTGCCATAACTGACAAATATCAAACAGTTAATTCTTGAATCCAATGATCAAGTTCAAGTATACATTTCCATACACTTCTATTATAAAAGTATTTCCCTGTTGTTCACTCTGTAACTGTAACTGCAATTTAATTTTTTTTCACTGGGGTTTCCTCCTCACGCTAAATTGGAACAATATTTTCCTCATTAAATTCTGACACATTTTCAAGGTAACCTCTTCTAGCAATCTTTTGATCCGGTGTCCATCTCTCCATTTGTCTCACCATCGGTATACTCGCTTGTAAAAACTTTAGTTCTTCAGAACTTTAAATTGGTATAACCTGAATAGCTAAAGGATCACCATTTCGACTTCATTATCGCAACTTCCTGCAAAAGCAGAACATTTCAATACTGACATTTTTGTGCGATGTGACTTACTTGTTTAGGATGAGGCCGGTTGGCTCGATAAAGTGATATCGGTCCAGGAAGACAACTCATCATTTGCACCGACATGCTCGCAAACGTTTAGACTATCAACTACTTCAGCTATCCTTCTTCGCTGAAATGGCTTGAAAGAGGGAGATGCAAAGTTAAATAACTCACGTAATTGAAAGTGAATACCAATGACACTCGAATACTTATTTACTTATTGGGCGGGCTGTCTTGACAACCATTTTTCACGCTTCACCTGAACGGTCATCTTTATTGCATTATGGAATGTCCTAAAGGTCCGACCTGCATGGTCTTATGTATAATAGAAGCGCTATATCTATAGTCCGAGAGAACATCATCAGGTAAATTAATTAGAACTTGGTCGATTTTTTTACATCAGTCATAATTGGGGCATTGCGCATATTACAATGGCACTTCAAAAACGCAGAAGTCGCACGCACCCGACATAAAAAAAAGCAACGAATAGAACGATATGAAAAAAAATACATGATACAAAATTTACAAAATTACATGCTCCTTGTATAGTGTGCTATAGCGTTTGTGTTCTGGATCTGAACACGTAGCTAAGCACTATTTTGTCTTACTTTTGAGAAATGTCTATGCATTTAATTTCTGAACATTTAGGTGTTCAGATGTTTAGATTCTAAGAACTCTAAAAACAACTCCATAACATGACGAGTGTGTGTTTAGGTTCTAAACACGTCGCCATCGCATGACGTTCATGTGTTTAGACACAATTAACACTATTAGTGTTAGATTCTAAATGCATTTGTGACACATTTGACAAAAATTTGTTTAAAACGCGTTAAGGCGTTCACGTTAGAAATTCTCATTGCTCTGCCAGTTTAGAAATGGGGAAAACGATGCTGGATTTCAATGCTTTTTAGTGATTTATAGGTGCAGTGGTCTAGGTAAATACACACCTTTTGACAAAAAACAATTGATTTTGTTGTTTTGTTGAACGCGTTTCGGCGCTCAAAAACTGACAAAATCTAAACACTTTACGGTTTACAGTTTAGGTGTCCATTTTTATTACTTTGTTTCGTGGCTCTAAGATTTTATTTTAGAGTGACATGTCATGAAGTGTATAACTTTTAATTCGTATACATGTACCCGCTGATCACTGTACACTTTCAGTTGTTCATTATATTCTTACATATGTAATGATTTAAAAGTGCTTAAGTTTTGTAGATTTTGTTTTCCAAGGTCTACTAGTCAGAATTTTTTGAATAGCGGGCCTTCTGACAAAGGGCTTTCTGAACATTTTTTGTCATATTTTATTCAAAAGACCCACTACTCAGAATTTTGTTCTGAGGGATTTTCTGTTTAACAGCCCCATATGGCTTCTCAGAAAACCCAGAAGGCTCTCTATTCAGAATTCGGATTAGTGGGTTATTTTAAATTTCAAAATGTTCTGTCATTCAGAAGTTCCATCAGTCAGTCAGATTATTTTCTAACAAAAAACAAACAAACCTCAAGCTGTCTCATAACCACGCTCAATTGGGAAATGTTGCCCACTTTATTTTGAAAGGTGATTCTCGGCCAAAGAAATCGATTTTGCACATTAATGCACTTTTTAACAACATGAATCAAGAACTCGCAAAAATCACTGACTGGTTTCGGGCTAACAAACTTTCAATGTTTCAAAAATGCTCTTCTCTACACACAGCACCAATCACAATCAAACATTAACAATAGATAACCAGACAATCTCCCAGGTACACTCAACCAAATTTCTTGGTATTACAATCGACGACAAACTAACATGGAATGAACACATCAACTCTGTCACTACCAAAGCAGCTCAAAGCGTCTCACGCAATTGGTACAATCTACAGAGTTAAACACCACCTTCCAGACTACACCTCAAACTTTACAACACACTAGTTCTCCCATACCTTAGCTACTGTAACATCATTTGGGCCTCCAACTATCATTCACGGCTCAGTAAACCAAACATCACACAGAAATGGGCCATTCGCACTATCACAAACTCACCCCCAGAACTCACACTTTGCCATTATTTCACTCACTTAAAACACTTAAATTAGAGCACCTCAACCAACTTCAAATAGCGCTCTTTATGTTTGACTATCACAACAATGATTTACCTCCGAACTTCAGCAATTACTTTACCACAAACAGACAAATCCACAGCTATAACACCAGACAAGCCGACAAACTTCATCTTCCCCTCCCAAAATCTACCTCTGAAAAGCACTTTATTCGGTATCACGGCCCAAAACTTTGGAATGATCTCCCAGAATCCATCACATCAATTACAAACAAAAATACTTTTAAAGCTCAACTGAAAAAAACATTTCATCAACCAGTACAATTCTTTATAAATTTCTCCCCAAGTCCTTATTCTCTCCTCACTTTATTCTTCATCTCATTTCTATCTCTACTCCTTACTTTTTTTCTTCACCTCTACCTCTTCAACCTCTGCTTCCTCATTATGCTATAGTATTACATATCTCAGCAAGACATGCTGAAAAGTGTGTCTTTCTTGTCCAATTCCCGTATCCTGTATTCCCGTTAAGTGTTAGTTTAGCTTAGATACATTGTTTGTTTTTTGTTATGTATATTTACCTATGTAATATTTTATATCATCCCTTACTTGTGCCATTATTGTAATTTTGCTACATTGAGTATATTTTACTTTATGTATTACAGGGCCAGCAATAACTATAAGCCCTATTGGGCTGTCCATTACTGGTCCTAGCATATCATATCCCGCACCTGTTCATCTCAGTACAGTTTTCAATTGATACTTCATGTATTATGTATTATCATCATACTGTATTATACATTTCGGTCACGTACGATAAGTTATGCTGAATAAATTGAATCTTTAAAATCTTGAATCTTGAAATTAGGGGTTTATGATTTTATACTATTTTGTCTAAAAAAAGTTAAAATTTCGGTAGAAGTTCCCCCTTTTACCAAATTCGCCCCCTCCCTTTTTGGGAAGGGGGAAAGCGCGGGGTAAAAGTCCCCTTTTGAAAAAAAAATCGCCCTCCCCAAAAGTCCTGGTTACGGGCCTGGCCTTTAGCCGTAAGGGTTCACGAGAAAAATAGTAGCTTTCTTCTGATTTTGACCACTTCCGGTAAAATCCGGGGTTTTGGGACGAGGCGATCGGAACACGTAAGCTTTAGGAGTGTCACATTTTTGTGTCTGATTATACATTTTGGGAATGCGAAATGCAAGTAAACTTTTAAAATCCAAAAATATGTTCAAACTGTTTTTGTGGGGGCGCCGTTTCGAGGAGGTGGAAATCAAATAAAAAATATCCAATTAACATAAATTTATTTCCATTTACATACTTCCTTACATCAGAAATTAAACTGGGCTATTTTTTTCCGTAGTTAACTTGTGCAATTACATTAGAGACTTTTTATTTTCTATTATTTCACTAAATGATGCCAAAATATGGCTCACCGAAAATTGATATCACCAGCGACTCTCAGGGTCGTAACCAAAAATATCACACACGTTACCATACGTTAAAAAGTTAAAAAAAATACTACCAAACAAGGTAGTGAAGCAAAACAAAACAAAAACAAACAAAGAACAAAATAAAATACTGTGCCACAGGCATTCCTCTTTTCGCATTATGCTGGTCCTGAAAAGGACCGTTTACCCTCCACATTCCTTACACATGAATGCCGAGATGGATCCGTCTTACAATGACCTGGTTCTTACTTTTCGTCCTCTAAGCGGCTTCGTAACTGCTTTCCGCTCGCTAACTTTACAGAAGGTGTCAAATAACCGTAGAGCGGCGGCACCTTTCCTAGAAGATCGTGGAACCCCTAGAAAGAATTGGCGTGCGGCAGCCTTGACGTCGTCAATGCTGGCCGTTGCCGCCCGAATGTCTTCCGAATACGCACTCTGCAACCTCTCTGCTATCAATGTCAGCATCACTTCTTTGTCAGCGGATATCCAATGAAATTCTAGCCACATATGCAACACGTCACTCCCTACAAGACGCCGTATACCCGTAACAAGTGTGCCTTCTTTGAGATGCGATTCTAGGATGTAAATCTGACGACGTGCTTGAAGTCGGGCCAGGTTGAATTTAGATACTTCTGATATGAAGAGGCATACTGCTTCGAACATATCCAAACTGAACGTTTCGAACATATTCAAACTGTCACCAGAAAGCTCCATATTTCTCTGATTGATACAAGATATTGGGTAGCATATACACGCTTGAAGAGTTTAGAAAGAAGTGAAGATATTTTAGTGAACAGAGCATTTATATAATGCCACTCACTATGCGTACTTAATGACAAAGGGCAGATCGGTACCTTTTGAAATACATGGGAGCGCTTTTTCGTTACTTCCTATTGTTCTCTACTTCGGTAGTCGCCTATAGAACATACCGCGTTACGGAAGTATTAACTGAGTGTTGCTTGACACTGACATATGTCATTTAATTTGGCTTACAGAAACAATCAATCAATCAATCAATCAAATTTATTTGTTAATGATTTAATTATGTTTCTTCTCCCTCTATTGATTCTTTTCTTTAAATGTCTTCTTGGTTATCCACCTTAGTGGTATATTGTAATATTTGAGTGGCAGTAATATGTATAAGAATCACATGTTTCAATGAAGACAGCTGTCAATAAAAATATATATATTTGAGTTTCATCACAGCAGTGTTTAACAATAAGCAAGCCATATTACAATAAGAAAATATTTGCAATATAGTGTAAATTTCATTATGAAGAAGAAATGTACAAAACAAGGCAAATTTTTTAACAAGCAATGGCATATGAAAGTGAAGCTGAGAATGTGAAGATCGAGGTCACTGCTAAATGCAGGGCGTGAAGGTGCAGTGGCCTCTTCTTAGGTTCTATAATTTACACAAACATATAGATAACACAAGATTTATGTTACATTAAGGGACATGACAAACAGGACAATCATGTCCAACTAGGGAGGAAAAGGAGGAAGGAAGGAAAGAAGAGGAGAGGGAAGGAAGCAAAGGACGATATAAGGCAGAGGGGAAGAATGAGGTAAAGAAGGATTAACAGAGGGAGGAAGGAGGATGGGAAGGAAGGGAAGAAAGAAGGAAAGACAGGATAGTCGAAGGGAAGGAATAAAGGAACGGAAAGACTGCAAGAGAAAAGAAGGGAGGAAGACGGACTGAGGGATGAAATTAGTGAAGCAAACAAGAACAAGATTAAAAGAGGAAAAGCAAAAATAAAGAAAACAAGATGGAGTTAGGGTCATGATGTGAAAAGAGAATATTAGTATCATCGGTAAATAAAATAAAATTAGGAATTTTGAAGCAGAGTGGAAGGTAGTTAATGTATAATAAAAAGAGTAATGGTCCTAGGATCGAACCTAAGAACTACACACGTAATGGGAACTGACCTGGACAAGGTGTTGTTGAAGAGGATACGTGACGTCTACCAGAACGATAACTTCTGATCAATTGTTAGCGAGGCTCTGATATCATAGTTAAAAAGCCACTATCAGCGATTGTTCAAAATGTAAACAAACAGCGCGCCTATTTTTCATCAAAATGACATTTTTTGCCCTGTTGGTTGGAAAATTGTTAACGCGCCGTATTTGTCAAGAAATGATGATTTTTTATACTTTGTTTACTAATAAAAAGTCGGGATCCGACTTTTTTTAGCGCAGAAAACAGGTCGTAAATGGCATCTTCAGGACCGCTTAAAATGGTTAGTGTCTGTTTCACAATGAACATTAATAAAGGTGTTGAGAGACCTACAACTAGCAATTTAGAGACAAAATGGGCATTTTGATTTGGAAAAAAATGTCTGATAGTGGCTTTAAGTTTATGCAAAAGAATGTTATGATTTATGTATAATGTATATTGCTTTTCAGTTTTGTGATGAATAAAAATTTGATTGATTGATAAAATTTGATTGATTGGTATCAAAGACCTTACTTAAATCAAGAAAGATACAGCCGTGTGTGGTGTTTTCCCCCAAGTTGTCAGTTATTAAGCCATAAAGTTCATTAATTGCCATAATCCTTTAGGCCTAAAACCGAATTGCTTTGGAGTTAAGAGTGTTATGATATTCGATAAAATTGAAAATACGAGCATAGATGTTAGCTTGATGATTTCATCAGCGTTTGTAGGGGTAAGGAATAAACTACTGGGATTATTATAAGACGATAATAGAGGCTTTGAATCTTCAGATGGTTCAGAGATTTTTTTTCCGCAAGGACATTACCGATATTAGCAAAAAATATTGAAGTTCTCGGCTATTTCCTCGTCGTTGACGAATCGTTACCATTCTTGAGGAAAAAATCTGGTAGTTTGCTTTTCCTATTACGACCTAACAATTTTTTAGTGTTTGCCATGTTTGTTTAGTGTTGTATTAGTTCAATTTTATTAGTGATGTAAAACCTTTTTTAATTAAGATGATTAGGGCAAGTAGCATATTTAGTTTTGTTTTCAAGATTCGGTTTTTATAAAGTTTATCTTTAGTTTGAAGTGCTTTAATTAGATCTTTGGTAACCCATGGCTTTTTCATGTTTTTAGGTGAATTACGTTAAGAAATTAATTTAGTTTTAATTGGACAGTGGATATCCAGGAGCTCTGTAAACTTTGAGGAGAATTAGCCTTATCCGGGTCGGTCGAATTCATTATGCTTCCAATCTATTAGAGAAAGTGCATTAGTTAAGCATTTTGATGTTGTTTAGTTTAAATTGACGCGACTTTACGGTATGTGTGAAGTGGTGGTATTAGGCCGTAAGGTTTGTTGAGTGAGAAATCCAGGAAAATGGTTGGATAAATCATTAACAATGACACCAGAGTTGATGCGAGAAACGATATCATTGGTGAAGATCTTGTCAATAAGGGAGACGCTTGTGTAATTACACAAGTAAGGGATGATGACAAAATTACATAGGTATAAAAAAAAACAAAAAAAAAAACAATATATCTAAGATAAACAAACACTTAAAGGTGCTTGTTCCGATTTATGTGCATTGTAATCACAACATGATATGAGAGCCTGGCACTTGCACATACACCCCATCAAGCACCGTGGGAAACAAACTTGCGGTTTTGATGGTAGACGCAATAATGCAAGTTGCAAAGCTCTATTCAACACTGTGCTAACATTGATGGTTAACCACTAAAACGGTGGTTTTTGTTTATAACTTGGGAATGAAGTGGACTTGAGGGCACAAATTTCAGGACGACAATGAGAAAAAGACGGCCATACAACAGATAACAAAAATAATACTACTTCCGGGAAAAACAGGGGGCAAAGACGATCGGAACACGCACCTTTAAAGACACTATCAGTGATTTGAAAAATATTTGAAATTTGCAGGAATAGCTTCAGAGTGAAGGATAAGTCTGTAGAATTCTCATAAGTTACCTTTTCCAACTGAAGAATTGACAGAAAAGGAAGAAAACGGCAGGGTTCCAAGATACGATTCCCCATTCAATTACGTGTTGTAGTAAGTGTCCGAACGGACAGTAATGACTAAAAGTCCCGATTCTGTCCTTATTAGGATGCTTCTGGTCTTATCATTTGTAAACCTCAATTATTCAATAATGTTCACGCTTTATTACCTATACCTAACATAATATTACAATTTGGAAGCAAAAAAATGTAAATAAACAGTGGCTAAAAATAATACTACACATTTTGAAAAAAAGGTAGTATTTATACGCTGACCGTTATTATATTTTCCGTAATATTACGTTGTTTTGTAACTTACTTGTTTTTAATGTAAGAATACGAACTATGAAAATCGTTTACCTATAAAATGTGTTAAATAACGTCGTAAGTAAGGTCATTATAAAAATACAAAATCTTATTTTCCCTATCATTTTTAAAAATAGTTTTAAAAGTCTTTTCCTCCTTTTTGTATTATATTTAGTTTAATTTGAAAAAAAGTAGTACACACACACACACACACATATATATATATATATATATATATATATATATATATATATATATATATATATATATATATATATATATCCCTTACGTACCTAACTCCATATTTGGAAAATATCCACGTTGATGGAACCTGACGATTGAGATTTCGAGTAGGGCGCCCCCTACCCTGACTTAGAAATTTTTTGGTACTTAGTCGTTTTTTTGAACTAGCATTCTTCAGCGAGACCGCTCCTCTAAAGTCCACCGGCCACTTCCAGGTGAAGACCAAGGAAGCGGTACGCTCTGGACTTAGTTTTTTTTCTGAACTCTGGACTTAGTTTTTTTTCCACCCAAGTTTTTTTTTTTTTTTTTTTTAGACGATCGGAACACGCACCTTTAAAGACACTATCAGTGATTTGAAAAATATTTGAAATTTGCAGGAATAGCTTCAGAGTGAAGGATAAGTCTGTAGAATTCTCATAAGTTACCTTTTCCAACTGAAGAATTGACAGAAAAGGAAGAAAACGGCAGGGTTCCAAGATACGATTCCCCATTCAATTACGTGTTGTAGTAAGTGTCCGAACGGACAGTAATGACTAAAAGTCCCGATTCTGTCCTTATTAGGATGCTTCTGGTCTTATCATTTGCAGGGTATGTTAGGATACCTGTACTTGTTACATACATGCACAAATCTGATTTTTGATGATTTTTTCGATTTTCTGATTTAGCAAATCACTGATAGTGTCTTTAACGGGAGTACACACTGTTAAAAATGGTCCTAATTTTACCAGACTTTACCTTTTAAATTACGGTAAACCTCAATTATTCAATAATGTTCACGCTTTATTACCTATACCTAACATAATATTACAATTTGGAAGCAAAAAAATGTAAATAAACAGTGGCTAAAAATAATACTACACATTTTGAAAAAAAGGTAGTATTTATACGCTGACCGTTATTATATTTTCCGTAATATTACGTTGTTTTGTAACTTACTTGTTTTTAATGTAAGAATACGAACTATGAAAATCGTTTACCTATAAAATGTGTTAAATAACGTCGTAAGTAAGGTCATTATAAAAATACAAAATCTTATTTTCCCTATCATTTTTAAAAATAGTTTTAAAAGTCTTTTCCTCCTTTTTGTATTATATTTAGTTTAATTTGAAAAAAAGTAGTACACACACACACACACATATATATATATATATATATATATATATATATATATATTTAATTTTAGCATCTGCTATCAGTAAAGTCATGTAGTGTAGTGGATAAGGTTTAGGACTTGTAATCTTAAGGCCCTGGTTCGAATCTAGGTATTAAGTTTATTCATATGGTGATTAAGTAATTGGTGACATTAGAATGTGTACATTACCATAAAAAACAAAGTGTATAAACTGGTTTTTTTTTTTTTTTTTTTTAAGTCCAGAGCGGACCGCTTCCTTGTTCAGCGGAAAGTCGCCCTAGATCTTTTGGTGAAAAGTCACCTAGCCGGGCCACGGTATGTAGACTTTTCAAAAATGAACTAAGTCCAGAGCGTAACCACTTCCTTAGTATTTACCTGAAAGTGGCCGCTAGACTTAAGAGTTGTGGTGTGGCTGAAAGCTTTCGGCCTGTTACGCCTGGTTGGATGGCCGCGATGAAATCGACTGAAATGGAGAATTTTGCCCAAAATTTGAAAAGTGGGTAAAAGTGGGTTTTAGTGATTTAATATATATATATTTAATTTTAGCATCTGCTATCAGTAAAGTCATGTAGTGTAGTGGATAAGGTTTAGGACTTGTAATCTTAAGGCCCTGGTTCGAATCTAGGTATTAAGTTTATTCATATGGTGATTAAGTAATTGGTGACATTAGAATGTGTACATTACCATAAAAAACAAAGTGTATAAACTGGTTTAAATTTTTATTTCTTCACGTTTTCCCTTTGTTTATTGCCTTTTTTTCTCAAATTGTTTGCCTGAAATATAACTTTTTTACAACCACGTGGTAACGTAAATACAACGTTTGTATGATGCAATAGCTACAGCGTGAAAATTTGGTCAGAGGATTGTAAGAACGTTTTAATTCTTAATATTGTTTAAACAAGTCAAAAGCCAACAATAACGCTGAAGCTGAGATTTTACGCCGTTATTTTACGTTCCATGCAATGATTTCGTATTTTTACGGCTCCAGTTATTTTACGTTCTGCATGTAGTGAGTCCCAGCTGCCAGTCAAATGCCTGTTTTTTACAGGTTTATTTTTAACAGTGCAGGATACAGGAATTGGACAAGAAAGACAGATTATTCAACACATCTTGCTGAGGTATGTAATAATAATTGCATAATGAGGAAGCAGAGGTTGAAGAGGTAGAGGTGAAGAAAAAAGTAAGGAGTAGAGATAGAAATGAGATGAAGAATAAAGTGAGGAGAGAATAAGGACTTGGGAGTAATTTATTAAGAATGGTTGATGAAATGTTTTTTCAGTTGAGCTTTAAAAGTATTTTGTTTGTAATTGTTGTGATGGATTCTGGGAGATCATTCCAAAGTTTTGCGCCATGATACTGTAAAAAAATGTAAGTATTTACTTCAATGTATATGCATAAAATGTAGTAGAAGCTTTTACTAACAGCTTTTACTATTAGCATTTGCTCAACAACCTTTTACTTGAAAAGTAGTAAATACTTCCATTGATATGCATAAAACCAAGTATTTACTAGAGTTTTCCTAGTAGATGCTTGAAAATTCCAAGGTAGTTACAGAGCTACCTTGGCCGTATACTAATACATATGTGTCGATAACATAACACCTACATGCAAAATGGCTGAGTTACACTATAATGCATTCTGTGCTCATTTATTGTTAGTGAAATTACAGGAAAGGTTATTAATTCAAATCTTTGTGAGGTTGGTCCTCCACATACAATGCACAAGGCATACCAAAAAGAAACATAATTGTCAATACAGCTGTGGCAGATGAAAAGTCTGTTAGATAACTGGTGAAGCATATCTCAAGGACATCTATATGATTTGAATGGCCTTTTGTGCAAGGGTTCTATAGTCTGACCACAAGGATTTACTATAAAGTAAAAGGTAAAGGTTATGCATACCAAATCTAGCATATGCTTTTACTTGACAAGCAAATGCTTTTACTTTTACTATTCACTATAAGTATTTACTATTTTTTATGCATACGGCCCAATACAATATGGTCCCAAACACAATGTTAAAAAATAAGCATTACTTTGCTCACATTATTAATACTGATGCATTGTAAAGGTAACTCCGAGTAGGCCTAATGGCATTTTGCACACTGTATTTGAGACCTACCTTGCTTCATTAATTGAAAAGATACTCAGGCAAAAAGTGATTACTACAGATGGGTGTTGTAAAACACAGGAAGGCTCAGCACTTTGCAAACAGGCTTCAAATATCAATCAAATTTATTTCATCTCATCAAGAAATATTTGAGATGTAGGTGAACAAAGTTTCCAAACTTTTTTAAGGACAAACAAGATCAAGTACAAAAGGATCTCTTTGCATTAAAGACAACTTGTGATAATATTGGGCACTTACTAATTTTTATCTACATCAAAATGTTTGATACCAAAATTTTACTGACCCTCCACTCTGGTGCTGAGGTTTGGGGCTTCCATGACTTGATATTGAGCATGTTGATAATAATTTCAACAAATTTGTTTTGTACCAAATCATATTGTTAGGGCAAAAATTGGCAGAAAAACCCTGGGTTTTAAGAAATGTACAAATTATAAGGTATCGGCTTCAAATCCTTCAGATGAAAAATAACAAAAATGTCAAGGAATCTTTTCTGGAATAAGATTGTTAAATGATTTTGTTAAATGATTTAAGATTTTGTTAAATGAGTGGGTTCTTTATACTGCACTTTATAATTACCCTCTACTATTTGCATGTACTGTATTTTATGTGAATGAAATGGGCCAGTGGCCTACATCAATAAAGCTTTAAAAAAATAAAGGTTTAGTTATTTATGCTACTCGTATATAAACTTGATTTTTCTCCATTTTGGGTACAGTTCAAATGATATCCAATTTAAAGGTCCATGGTTCGATTGCTAATAGCCTCATCCCCAGGGACCCCAGGTTTTACAGGAAGTGGTCAAAATTTTGGTATCAGAAGAAAGCCTCTATCTTTCTCATTTACCGTTTGAAATCTTAGGGCTAAAGGATGTTTGGTTTGGATGTTATGAGCAAAAATATGCACCATTTTGGTCGACCAATATTAATTTTACACAGTACTCTATGGGATTACAAAATCACATTTTTAGTTTTCACTTCAAAATAGGTTGAAATATCAGCGAGAAACTTTACAGATGGGGTTTTGGGTGAAGGCCATTCTATCAAAATGAAAAACTTAAAATCTGGCCACCCCCCTTTAAAAGCTTCCTAAATGAGAAGTTACATCTTTGCACAATACTTATAGGCCAACTTTCTAACATTTTTGGGGGGGGGGCAGAGTGAGGTATAAGGTTATAGACCATAAAACATCAAGAAATATAGAAAACACCACTGACACATAACAGGGTATCATTTCAAACTTCTTTGGAAATGTTTTATTCATTCCTGTAATAACACACATTACATGTTAGAAAATGTATACAAAGTACTGAATGAAAGAAAGCAGTGTTAAACATACCTTTTCCACATTTAAGTATACTCACTCAAAATAATGCTGTCCAATACAAACACACAAGAAATACAGCTGTGATGCAGCTCCAGGGTCAAGACACTGACAATATTAGAGTGTGAAAAGATTGGGATTGGTACCAAATAAGGTAAGATAACCCAAGGCTTTCTTCACAAAGAGGAAGAGGCCAATTATGGCAATTATGTTTTGGGGTTAACATTTGGGTGAACATTTTTACCACAGATTACACACAACCAAAGCAATCCCTATTGCCCTCTGGCAGGCGACACAAAAACACTACGCTAGTCCAACACCTTCCACAAATGGAATTTTCAGACTATACTTTGTCTTGTCTGAAGTATGAAGTGACGACGCGCGCGTATACCCAGTGCCGTCTTTCAGTTGTAGTGCGCTTGTGCTTTGCGTACGCGCGCGCTGAAAGTCGGTACAATGTATACGCCCGCGTCGCTACTTCATACTTCGAGCTGGACAGAGTATAGCTACATGATGGATGAATAGGTGCACTCCATGTTTAGTTGATCCTCAGACAGAATGCATTTTTAGATTAGGATCCAGTATCATTCCCATCTTGTATCATTCTTTATTCACAAAATTTAGTGCCATATTATTTTGGGAATATAAACATAGGTCATAGTGGTCATTGACTTCAAACTGTTAAAAACATGTATTTTTATCATTTGAGCATTTTACATTTGACCCCAACAGTTCTAGGTTACAGGTCAAAGTCACATTGACTTTCAATGGAGAAAGACCTGATGGTACACTACAGTCTGATTAATAATTTGTTGGACAGGAACAAACACACGTGTGTGTGGACTGCGTAAGCCAGGCATAATTGGACAAAGTATGCGCTGAACCTCCACGTAGCTTGTTGCGCTTATATGAGGTGTTCGTATCTCATGTCCAAGTAATTTTTAATCCTACTGTAATATTTAATTCCATCATATTTCAGGTTTGACCTTATTTTCACCTTTGACCCCACCTGTGGGTCACTGAGGTCTGCACTGTAATCTATTTGTGATAGATATGTACTGTTAGCATTTCAGCATGTAATCTGCTGTGAACTTTATTGCTTTTTTCTTCTGAGTTATCCTATTTTGTGGACATTAACAAATAATAATATAATCATCACCCTCACATATGGGGACACTACCACCACCAATTTTCTGTTCTTGAAAGATTCCTTGTTTTGCACTTAAAATACATAAAACACCCTTATACATATATTTTGACAAATCACTTTTAACATGAAAGAAAATACTTCAGATTATTAACATCTTCTGAAGGTAATAGTCAATAACGTCCCTGTTCATTGATTTCTTTATTTTGTTTTGACTTAGTTTGCATTGAATTGTTTTGGCAATGATGTCTTTATGATTACTATCTTGCACCTAACCTTCTCCAGTAGTGATTACAAAAGCCACACACTTTGATATAGACCATTCTCACAATTGGCCAAACTGAACTAAGAGGGGGTAAATTGCTCCGCCAAGTTTCTATCCCAGAATAGCCAGTAGTCTATGGAACGCTCAATGTCCAATATTTAAAAAATCTTGGATTTTCGACCAAAATCCAGGATTTTCAGTCGATAATCCAAGATTTGATAATTCATTTGATAATCCAAGATTTTCATTTGATAATCCAAGATTTCAAGAAAAATTTGGACTTTCAATTGAAAATCCACGTGGATTTTCAACCTAAGAATGAAAAACTTGGATTATCAGTTGATAATCCAAGATTTTTTATTTGAATATGCAAGTTTTTCTAATTAATGGACACAGGGTATCGAAAATCTTGGATTTTCAATTGAAAATCCAAGATTTAAAAAATGAGCTGAAAAACTTGGATTATCAATTGATAATCCAAGATATTAAAATCTTGGATTATCAAAGCAAAAACTTCAAAAAACTTGGATTATCAAATGAAATTCAAGTTTTTCTTGAAAATCTAGGGATTATCGGATGAAAATCTTGGATTATCAACCGAAAAACCTGGATTTTGGTCGAAAATCCAAGATATAAACTCTGAGTTACCAATCAAAATAGACCTTCTATATATTTGTACAAACCTTTAGGATTTTCTTACCAGGTCTCTGATTGGCTGAATATATCATGTAACCCTATGTAAATATAAAACAAAATGGTTCAATTGTTGAACAGCTCCCAAACGTGCCTTGACTTAGAACAAAGGAATACAAAATATCTACCCTTCTTTGCCTCATTCTAGTCACACACAGCACCTTCAACCTCAACTTATGTCCAATTATGAAAATGGTCTACAGCCACAAGCAATGTACATTGCCTATTTTATAGATTCAGCAGTAGACAGAGAAAACTTTTCTACACAAAACTGCTTGCATCAAACCATGTAAATCCTTTTTTTCTCAGATACCCAAGAACCATTTATTGTAGTGCCATCTGTAGTGCCATCTGACCTTCTGTCACTTTGTCACAGAAGGGCAGGGACAAAATACCAATTCATTAAAGGAAATATGTCAAGATTTTTGTCAAGCTCAGTTTGACTTGCATTCATAAAATATATGTACATACATCACGAATTCCCCAAAAAATAATACAATTTGATGTAAAAATAACAAAATAGAGGCATTTGAATTTTTGCTTTTTTGACATACGAAAACGGGCGGATTTTTCGCCAATCAAAAGCGCCCAATTTTGCTCTCCTCGTGACGTCAAAGTGATGACCAAAACATCGTGTTGACTCGAATTGTTATTGCTGACACTGTAATATTGATGGATTAATGAAAGTAATAATAAAATTAGAAAAATAAGTTACAGAATGACATATTTTGTTTCATTTCGTTGTGTTTTAATTATTATTAAGTGGCAACACTGCGATATGATGGTCACAACGACGTAAATTATGGATGGTCATCACTTTGACGTCACCATTTGCCTGCGATGTGGATTTGTCGGAATCGTTTTCGAGTAAGCTATTGGGCGGAAAATTAAACTCAACAAATGTGGACAATTTTCAACTTATTTTGATTTATATGTAATCTACGTTACTTAAGCTTTCCATCCATACCAAATTTTCCAAATATTCAGAATCATGACATATTTCCTTTAAATACTATAGTAGCTGGCTTCAAATAGACACTGTTTATCATTGTTTCATGTACACCTGACAACATTTCAACTGACAATCATGTGGGACCTTATTAAGATATGCCATGCATCTGCCAAGTAGCACCTTGACAACATGTAGGGATTACATATGTTGCACATGTTTGAGCTGCAGGAGCTCTGTTTGAGCTCTCAATTCAGGGTGAGCTACAAAATACGGACGACAAGTGAAAAATAAAACATGTTTATCATCCAGGTTTTTTGGAAAAACTTTTTATTTTTTTTACCTTTTTTATTTTTTTACCAAAAATCAGTGAAATATCCAATTTTACACATTAAAAATATCGATGGAGGCGGCGGCGGCCCTTTTTATTTTCTACTTCTGTCAGATAGACCCCCCTATACTTTGATTACCACCAAATAGGCGGGACTTATTCGGTTATCGTTCCGCGCGTAAAGTAAACCAAATGTACTCGAGCGTTTGCACAGAATCGCGCGCGCCACGCATAACATACACACCACGTCCCTTGCATTGTCTTGCGCATTCATTATTCCATATTAGTTTGCACTGTTATGAGGCCCGCCTATTTGGTGGTAATCAAAGTATAATGATCACCAAACCTGTTTAAAAGTGCTTCTTGTACATCTGCAAACCTGTAGGAAGTATCTTAACTGCTGAAGAATCCTTTTGCTAAAGTTATGAGTGATATGTTGAAAAAGAAAATTGAAGTGGCCTCAAAGAAGCAAGTGGGAGGGGATGCTAAACATATATTTTTTTTTACTCAGCCTAATCCATCATGGATGCAGTGCAGGGAAATGTACATGTAAATGAATAATTTATATAGACAGGTGATCTGGATATTGTAAACTGCAGCTTGGTTTTTAGGAGAGCATGGAGTAGCGGTTAAGGTGCTTGCCTGTGGAGCAAATTAACCAAAAAATCCTGTGTTCGAATCCCGGTGGGGTCACTTGCTGGGATTTATTCGGGTGCTCAATTCTGGATTTAATCTGTACACGAGCTATTGATTAAATACAGAATACCGCTCTCCTCCATGGTTCACTTGGAATTGGGCAAATGAATCATGAAAGCATCCCGTCCTTCAGAGGGGACGTTAAGCCGTCAGTCCCGTGTACAGAGAGTCACAACTGTGCATGTACATCGCAGTCAGTGTCGAATAAGAGTAGGGTGTAAACCCTTGACTGTTCCCAATCCGCCCCAGTCTAAAAAAAAAACATGGGCCATGTTAGGAGCGTCCGTATCATAGATACACACGGTCCGGATCAGCCTACTCAGCTGAATAAATCCTGACACCGCCACAAGCCATTACCAATGACTTGTGGACACACTAAGAAGAAGCTTGGTTTTCATATCTTTTTAAAGTCATAGTCCACCTAATGTTCAAACTTAATGCCCTTAATTTTTCTTAGTACTGACAAGATGGCATATGCTTTTTAATGAGATAAAACTCCTACAAGTGCATGGCTAAATGGTACACATGACTGAAAATAGACTAAAATGACTGTTTTCTATGTGATCTCAATTAACAGGCTATGTAAAACAGGTTATCAGTAGATATGCTTTGAAGCCAGGCTACTTCATACCTACCCCACCCTACAAAATAATAAACCCATGTAAATACACACATACACACACACTAATATCATCTAATAAGAAACAATACTTTCATATTGACAATTGCATAATATCCGTACACGAATGCATACAAAATAATGGAAAACATACCATAGTTTCCGATTTCTTTTAGAAATGGTTAATTGGTGGCCATCGCTGGGGCAATATTTTAACACTATTGTTGATAGCCGACATTTTTGGCATGAATTGCAGTTACTTTGCGTAATAATTCAATCTTCGTATGTGATGCGATCTGGGAAAACCCGCCACATGGTGGGAAATTTATATTTTGAGTTTTTACTATCACTGTAGAGTTTGAAATAATGAGTTTCCATAACTGTTTACTTCTTTCTTCTTTGATACACACGTCAAAAATTACGCCTTATACAATCTGACAAAAAATAAAGTACAATATAACAGATTTTAAGCTATTTTCTTTATTTTTTCAAAACTGTCCTGTGCGACATGTGGCGGGTTTTCCCAGATCACATCACATATATTAAATTATTTAAAGGCCAAAAAATTCTACTCCTTTGGAAAAGTAAGGGATTATGCCATATAATGCTGTTTTGTGTGAATGTGTTAAATCCAGATTGTGAAAGAGTAATTTTCTAGCACTTTCATGTCAAGATGAAGCTGAAATAAAGTATACTTTATATATTCTCAAACATATGCTTAATTAAAATAATTTAACAGAGTTATATGCTATGTGACAGTGAAAGCAATGTATGCCGCTGTGCGACATTTCACTTGCCCGAATCCTGATTTACGATTATGTTGTACCCTTGTCAATCAAGCAATTTGGGTTGGCAGAGTAAAGTTAAGCCAATGACATAACATAAGCCATATTCACATGGTCACAAAACGCCAATGGTTTGAAACTCCGGAAGTGAAAATTAAATCCAATTATTTTACTTCACTCCAAATTGTGTCCACATGATGGCCGAAACTTTGAAATCATCCCCGACAATTTTCCTCCATTTCTCATATCAGAGTGTAGACCGGAAGTCAACATACCGGAAGCCGTGGACGTCCGTGTGTGAAATTCAAATACAGGCATTTGTCAATAAAGATGACCTTGCAAGGTCACCTCCGCTCACTATCCCCTGAAGCTGTCCACACAGAAGTTTTTTAGGGGGATAAAACCCTCGATAAAACTCCAGAGTTTAAAACTCCGAATGCGTCCACACAGCAAAAAAAGCGATCGACACTCTAGAGTTTTGAAACTCTGGAGTTTCAGCCTCTGTGTGGACACGACTTTATCAAATTATCCTGTTTACTTGATTACAAAATTGATGATTGCCAATGGACACTAGACACAATTCAGTGTTAAACTAGTTCAAAACTTGACTCTACTTGGATAACCTAGTATGTGATAGATGTCATTATCCTTCCAGGACAATAGCATATTTTTTTTTATTGACAAGGCTACAACTTAAAACCAAACTGCTTGAAAATCTTGAGTCGGGCAAGTGAAATGCTATGCCCTGCACTGTGACAAACTTGAGGTGTAAGTTTCAGTAGTAATAGGCAGGCTTGGGTTACATACTGGCTTACTGCCAGTTTGAGATAACTCTTGGAATACTTCAGGTTTCAAAAGAAATCCATGCTATTGGACAGAGATGGCTCGAAAAGCTTGCAATATATGAAGAAAAGAAAGCATGTTAGCTTGCAGCATAAATGTGTGTCATGGAAGAATATACCAGTATTATATTTGACTTAGTAACTTTCCTGATAAGATAAACCATGGTATTACATCATTAAATATTTCCTGTTTAGAGTGGCCATTATTGCAACTCTCTTGGAATGTTGATGTGGATTGATTATTTGTTATTGATTTTATACTTTAATTCTATATTTTCTGATGATTGGGAGCAATAAAGTATCAGTGCAAAAAAATCAAATTTAATACTGATTCCTTATATAACATTACAGACATATAGATTAATCTACATCAACATTACAGACTTTTTAAGGCTAAACTTTCAGTTTTATATCAATATTTTGTTCAGGGTTTTCTAGATTTGGAAAAGCATTTTAACCATTTTGCAGGTTTCCAAATTAAGTAAATGCTCTGAGAAATACAGAAAAAGTTCAAAACATTCTTAAATATTTGATTTCCCATGAGGTTCATACTACTTTGCAGAATTTTTGTGCATTATGAGGAGAAGATTTGTCACAATTAGAGCCAAAATGTCCACACATACAACCGACCCCTGAATGTCTGAACACCAATTAACAACATCTGTAGTAGAAAGGAGACGTCCACTGTGGGTAGAAATTCACACTAATATGTTGCACTCCATCTGTTAAGTCCACCTTAACATTAAGATAAAGTATACCAAATGCATTGTGCATCCATTCTGTAACAATGCATTAATAGAAAGTGTCTGCCAAACTTGCAGATGCTTGCTGTAATCTCAATTTTAAGGATATATTCCATCGGTGCAGAGATGGCCGCTGCCTTTGGTGAAGAATTGGTGTTCTTATATCAATACATCCAATGTATAAGTTATTATTACTGTTAAAGTTTGCTGCACACCCAAGTCAGGCTTCCGTGACTCACTTGTGACAATGATGTGGGTGTTGATGGTGACAGTCTATCTCAGTGCACTTTCACTTTGTTGTTGGCCATTGTTCTCTTGGCTAAATCTCTCAGAACCCCAAAGTGCTGCAAAAAAGAAGTCATGAAACGAATGTAACCCTGGATCAAGGAACAATATCATTATGTCATGCAGGTTGGATGGGTCTTGCAACAATATGTACAACATGGCAGAAAGACAGCAGGTTAGAAGGAAAAGCTGAATGCTTCTTCTATTATGATTATACTTTTTGTAATTAAATAATGAGTTGTCCCTTACTTAATGAAATCTGTGTTTTTTTACTTGTAACATGGACAGGCTGTCTTTAACATAACACATCATCAAAACACATGTTTACGTGTGCAAAACCAAGTCTGTCCATGTTACAAATAAAAAACCCACAGATTTCATTCAATTAGGAACAACTCGGTCATTTGGGACCCAAATTCAACAGGGTTTGCTATTTTGAAAAGCTAAAAAACAATGTACTTTGTCTAATAATTTGCATAATGTTTATTAAAAGACCTGAAAATAGGGACGCTTTAGGGTAATTTTTGTTTTTACCCTCTGTAGCAGCACTATGGTAAGAATATATTTATATGTGCCATTGAAACAGATTCTCTCGTCTCTCAAGAAACATTACAGAAGTCATGGGATATTAAGTACATATTCACGCTTAGGCCACAAATATAAATACAAGCAGATGCATTCAAATATAGAATGGCATGCTTTGATGTGTATGGAAATACAGAGTTCTCTCAAATTTAATGAAAGAAAACTTAAAATGAGTGATCAATTAACCCAACTTGACAAAACATTTTATTTTCATCAACAAAACCACTATCAGTCATTTTCTTCAAGACATAAACAACGCCCTCAATTTCGGTAGAAGATGAGTTTTTAACATTATTTTTTTGCAAATTGTTGTGGAAAAGCTGAGAGCACATTTTTAAAATACAAGCGTATTTTCGTTAAAAAAATTTGGGGTCCGGACATTTATGACATCATGAAATAGTAACAAATTGCAGGTTCAAGATAACTTTAACAAGCTTTAGATGTCCCATTTGCTGATACGACGAAACACCAACAATAACCCTGATCGGCATTATGACTTCCTGTTGACTGCGCATGTACAGGTCAGATTTGCGGGTGAGGTCAGGATTCCTCAACGCGATGAGCCAGGATGAGGTTGCTGTAGTTCTCCAATGCGATGAACTTAACCGCTACATGAATTCATTAGATTTTACCACTTTAATCATTCTAATTGAAGTAAAATATTTTTGCCAGTATATACAAATGTAACAAAGGTATAAAGACCAAACAGCACACAAAACTGCATTTTTGTGGTAATGGTAGAGATCATTGCATTGGTAAACTACAGCAACCTTGTTGCGTTTTCAAGATTTTAGGATCGGCGTGATATTACACACAATGCATCAATTCTTTAATGCCGATTTCGTTTATTGAGAGATAGACACAAAGTGCATTTTTAATTTTGAAAAAAAAAATTTACTGATTTTTTTTTTTTTTTAAAGCTATTTAAATCTAGCCAATGAATTGTAACAGTAGTAACAGTTGTACTGTTCATACACAACTCACCTGTACAAAGAGATATATAAGTCCTAAGTATCCCGCAATGGCAGCCGCAAGAAATAGGTCAAATACAGCTGGCTTCACACTGTTAAAATAAATAGGTTTAAACATCATTGGGTTTAACAATCACTTTAAGGCAGTTTTAATTATTTCACCAGTAAAGAGTTAAAATCATAGCCTATCATTAGTATACGAGTCATAACCCACTTGGAAATCCCACCGACCATACCAGTGCTACATTTCAGTCCTACATTATTCACTGTCATTGGAGATGCAATTGAAAAGAGGAGTGGAGCTGTACTTACAGACTAATTTCCCTGGTATGGCTCTGCCTTGGATAACCTGTTACTTCTGGGTTTCATTATCTTAAGAAAATTTTCTTTTAATTTTGAGAATTTCTTTGTTGGAGGTTGCCTTTCAATTTATGGGCATAAATGACCCCAAGCCTATCAGGATCCTGATACTTGCAAAAGTTGTCTTTGTACATTTTTTTTCTATTAAAGTGGGTTATATCAATGCAAGATTGGATGGTAATTACCATATTCTTCACTTACTTGTATGCAAACATGTTGAACTTGAGTCCGTCATAAAAGACATACTCTGGTTCTCTGATAAATAAAACATACAATGTCATGATATTTTCATGTTGGACTTGAAGTAGATGTAATAATGCAAGAAAATGTTAAGTATGATTCTTTACCACTATTATCAATGCATACTATGCTATTAATTTTGTAATTCAATTAGTTTAAGCTTCTGTATTCGTACATACAAATTTATTTTTACATGGGATCTTATTGCAGCATCTAAAACAAAGGAGCAGTAAAATTGTTCTTCATGCTTTCTGATCAAACATGTTAGGGCTAGATTAGTAAACTTATAATAAGCATTGACAATGATAGAAGTGATTTTAAAAGTGATTCCTAAATAATTTGATGCTGCAGTCTCAAGTGCATGGAGGAAAGTAGTTCTTTTTCAACACACTATAATAAGGCCTAAAAAGTTGTTGGCCCTTTTCCGAAAAGTAAAAAAATGGGTCGGGAAGCACCCAATTTTTTGGTAGAAAAAGTGAAAAATGCAACAAAATTTTGCACTTTTGGGTGCTTTAAAAAGATCATTTAAAAAAATAATTTTCCGACCTACCCACCCTTCAAATTTACCCACTAAAGGGCAAGACATTTTTTTTGGCAACACATACCACAGGTGTTCTCACCTATATTTGGCCAAATACATTTTGAAAGGCATGCTTTCAAAGGTAAGTTACACTTATTTTCTTATCTTTTCTATATGTTTTGGGCTGGTTGGTGGGCCAAATGTCATTGGTTAGCAGGCCAGAATTTGGCCCATGGGCCACTAGTTGAAAATCCATGACATACCCCATCTAAAGATTAACCCTAACCAGGACCGGGTCGTTTTGCCGGCCGACGGCCCAAATGCAAGCAAAAGCAATCTATTTTTATTTTTAACGGCCCAGATGCAACGAGAGCCAAAGCTTGCGTTTCATTGCATTTTTTTTTTTTTTTTTTTTTCTATAATAAGGCCTAAAAAGTTGTTGGCCCTTTTCCGAAAAGTAAAAAAAATGGGTCGGGAAGCACCCAATTTTTTGGTAGAAAAAGTGAAAAATGCAACAAAATTTTGCACTTTTGGGTGCTTTAAAAAGATCATTTAAAAAAATAATTTTCCGACCTACCCACCCTTCAAATTTACCAACTAAAGGGCAAGACATTTTTTTTGGCAACACATACCACAGGTGTTCTCACCTATATTTGGCCAAATACATTTTGAAAGGCATGCTTTCAAAGGTAAGTTACACTTATTTTCTTATCTTTTCTATATGTTTTGGGCTGGTTGGTGGGCCAAATGTCATTGGTTAGCAGGCCAGAATTTGGCCCATGGGCCACTAGTTGAAAATCCATGACATACCCCATCTAAAGATTAAGCTGCTATTTCTGCAATAGTCAGTTTGCTACGTTGTTCAGTTCAAATTGGTACAGATATCACCAAAATCAACAAATATAGCCGTATACAGGACCTGAACTTACCTTTTATCAGCTTTGATAGATATTGTCTTGACATCTTTGAGATATCTGCCTAGTGTCTGTTCTAGTGTGTGCAATACAGGTGTGTCTTTGGTCATCAGTGTGGCTTGCTCTTGGCTTTGCTGATAAATATCTACCACCTGACTGATGAAGTTCCTTGTTTATACCCTAAATCACAAGAAAGTACTAGAACTCAAGTAGATTACAACAATGGTGAAACCTCCATCTTTTGCATGCGGCCGCACCCGCCAAATCCACAAAAATGGCCAAAATGTCCACTTTTTGCTGAATTTTTGATAAAAAGTCCATTGATTTAAAGAAAATTTTGACAAGACAGTCCACTTTTGGTGATCAGATATTCAAAAAAAGTCCAGATACCATTTTAGAGGTAGGTTCCACTTTCACCAAAAAGGTCCACTTTTCGAAGTGCGCACCCCCCCCCAAAAAAAATAAAACCTGTGTACGGTCCTGTGTACAAAAAAAAACAGGGGTGTTAAATCTTCCTTCAGGCCACTGGTGGATTTTTCATGACTGAATATAGGCAAAGTCTTCTTACAAGTCTTTCACTTTGATTGTTCTACCATCACTCATCATCATGGCCTTCCGTTCCGTCGCAATCGACTATGGATAAAGGCCCACATTGAGTCACAGGTTAGGTAACAGCGCGTCTGTGGCTGAAGGCCAACCCTAAGTGGCTCTCTGCCACCGTGCTACATATATGAGTCAGCAGCTTGACTAGCCAAGGATCTGTGCAGCTTTCTTCGCTCGCTTGCTTCTCAAACTGGCTGATGATCTTTTGTTCTCCAAGCTCAAGGTTTTGCTTCACTGAATTCGTCCGCCAAAGGTGACGATTGTCAGCAAGGTCCTCCCAGCACCCAATGTCGATGTTTCAGGGTCCACAATATCACACTTACAAATATCCTTGTCGCGGAGCATGGGGCGACCAACTTTCCTCTTGCCAGAAGTAAGCTCAGCGTCTACATTATATCTTTCGTAGACGGCATCCTCCATTCGACGGAGATGGCCCAGCCATCGGAGTCTAAGAAATGTATAGATGATGTGGGAGTCATTCCGGTCAGGAGCTCTGAATTTGCCACCTTTCCTTCAAAGTACACCCATAATGCGTCTAATACAGCGCAGATGGAATCTTTGAGTTTCTCTCATGCCTAGAGTATGTAGTCGATGTCTCACTGCCATACAGTAAAGTGCTGATGAGCAGGCTTTGTAAACTGCTGCCTTTGTCTTAATGGGCAGCTTCGGATTTTTCCACACGCGTTGTAAGCCGGGCAAGAGTCGCTGCAGCTTACCAATTCTTTTGCCGATTCGCATCGAGAGACAGACTGTCCCTGATGGTGGACCCTAGGTTGGTGAATTCCTGAACAACCTCAAGTGTGTAATTGTCGTGGTGATGCCAGGTGGTTCTTGAGCATCTTGGGCAAGAACATTAGTCTTCTTCAAACTGATGCCAAGTCCAAAGTCCTTACAAGCTTGGAGAAGGCGATCAAATATGAGCAGCTGAACGTTCCTGCTTGGATGTGGAAGTAATGGCAGCATCATAAGCAAACAACATGTCACGAATCACTATCTGACGAACCTTTGTTTTAGCTTCTAAGGCGTACAGGATTGACGAGCCGACCATCAGACCTGGTGTTTCATGTAGCCCATGCCTTCTGTGGGCGTACGCGAAGCGAGCTTTCAGAAGACTGAAAGAATATCTCAAAGAGCGTTGGGGCCAAAACACATCTTTGCTTAACACCACTTGAATGTCAAACGTCTCTGATAGGCTGCCGGTCAAACGTGTACCGTTGCTTTCATGTCATGGTGGACAGATTTGATGATGCTCAGAAGCCTTGGTGGACAGCCAATCTTCTGGAGGATTTTGGGAACAGTCCATTCCTTCTAACCAGGTCAAAGGTTTGGTCAGGTCTATGAAAGCAATGAGATGGCTTCTGTTGTTCTCTGCACTTCTCCGTAAGTTGGCGTATGGAGAATATCATATCGATCGTAGATATCTGCCAGCACGAAATCCGACTGAGACCATGATACACCCTTTCAGTGCCAGGACTTGACGACGCATCATGCACCGGCAAAACTTTGCTGACACTACTAAAGGAGGGAAATCCCCTGTAATTGTTGTCAATCGCTGACAATACTAGGAGTGAACTCCCCTGTACTTGTTGCAATCACTTCTTTCAACCTTTTTCTTGTAGAGGGTGATGATCGTTGAGTCGCGCATGTCCTGTGGGACAGCTCCTTCCTCCCAGCAGTGACAGAGAACTACATGTAGTGGATGAATGAGCAGCTTTTGCAGCTTTGATATCTGGTGTATTTTTCCATCGAATCCCCGGGGCTTTCCCGGATGATAGACTGTCGATGGCCTTGTCAGTTCATCCACTGTAGGTACAGCATCTAGGCAGCCATTGTAGGAAACTCTTGATCTTGTCCAAGGGCTGATGGCTGATTGACTTCCTTTCTGTAGAGTTAGACTCAGAAAATGTTCCACCGCGCTCCATCTGCGTACTTCTGTCTGTGGAGGACTTCACCATCTGTATGACTTGAAGGGCGCTGTTTTGCACTGATATTCCCGACAGCCTTCTTTATTCCCTCATACATAGCTCTGATGATGCCCTTTGCAGAAGGCGGTTTGGTATTTCTTCCTCATTGCTCCAGCCAGTATCAAGTGGCACCCTGCCTTGCCTTCCGCTGAAGCTTCACTTCGAGCTGCTTTGAAAGCACTCTCAGGTTGTGTGTGGAATGTGGACCTCTATACTCCCTGACGCTACTCTTTTGGGCTTCATGACTGGAGTTATAAGGCCGTGACTTGGCCTCAAACCAACGTTTGTTCTGCTTGGATTTTCTTCCAAATATACAGAAGGCGGACTCTGATTGGTCTCACGAAGATGAGTCCCTTTTCTGTTGCAGTTGTAAAAAAAAATCACCTGATGGACCAGGCCAAGCCCATGGCTGCAGTGATGGAAACGCAAATTGCTCAACTCTGGTCCGCTTCTGCATCGTGAATGTGTATTGATGCATGGTTTTACCACTTGTGTTAGAGCGGTGCATCCTCTTTGGTTGCATTCGAATCTTACAGCACCACGGCATGATCGGTAATCACAGTCGCACTATGGTAAGCCCTATTGAGGTTGTGGCATTGATGAAATCACCTGGATGATCAGGTCAGTTGATGCCAGTGCCTTGGAGCGTGGGTTACGCCAGGTACTTTTGGCGTGAGGTGTTGGTCTTGAAAAACGGTGTTTGGTCACACCAGGTTTATAGTAGGAGCACAGTTCAAGATACGTTGTCCAGTGTCATTGGTCTTACCGACACCCAAGTGTCCACTGCAAGAGTGCCAGGACTCGTGGTCAAACCCACTCTCGCATTAAAATCACCCAGGAGAAGGTGTTCATCACTTGGGAAACCCTTGATTACGGCTTCAAGGTTTGTCATAGAATTCATCCTTGGGCTTCAGAAGTGGAAGTCAGGGGTGGAGCATAAACACTTATTAGGGAGACGGGGCCATCGCTGGTGTGAAGGCGAAGTGTCAGAAGGCGTTCTGATTCACCGTTACCAGGCTCCACTGCACTCAGTAAGGAGTTACTACCTGCAAAATCAACGCCAAATTCACGAGGTTCTTCTGCTGATTTCCCTTACCAAAAGAATGTGTAGTCCTTTTCCTTGAGTGTACCCGAATCTGCTAAACGTGTTTCTTGTAAGTGGCTATTGTCGACTTGAAGTCTTAGGAGCCCATTATTAATGATGGCTGTCTTTCGATATCATTGATAGCTTTGAGATTGTCCACTTAAACCCGTGGTCATGGTATGCCATTCCAACTCCCAGCTTGAGGGATAGTTGCAGTCAGTTTTTTATGAATGTCTCCACTATCCCCCATGCACCCGATGAGGAAGATTAACTGTGACGTTCTATCAACTATAGCAAAACACCAAAAATATATAATGAATTTGGCTTTATTACATTAGGTCTAAATAAAATAAATTTCGACGACCTGTGGGTCTTATTATTGCCCTCCTTGGCAGTATCACTTTCACGACGCTCAACTGTGAGTACTTCCCACAACTCAGAATCTTAGTTTCATTGTAGGTGAAAAACACACTTCGATTGAAGGCCATCTCGCCGCCTTTATGATCATTCTTTGGATTTGTTCTGGCTTTACGTGAAATGAATGGTATTCCAAAATGTGGCATGCTACGTCACTCTAACTAGCGGGTAACTTTCTAGTCCCCTGCTATCACTTCAGGTTAAATATATGGCAGTTTTTGTTGCCAGTTTACACGGCAGCCATGGGAATCACAACTCAAAATGGCCGCCCGTATGCCGTGTGGCTGGAGCGTTAGACCGCCCTATGGGGGGGTTGGACAGAGAAAATGTTCACATAGTTTCCACTATTAAACACTTCCAATTGCACCTCTATGAAACTTCTTGCTGTGTATTAACAGCATCACTAGTCAAATCAAAATAAATGTCTAGCCAGAGCCTCGGCAATTATTTTGACATTACGAGCTAACTTATCGCTTTGTACACGCGACCTGTACATGATAATTCAGAGTGTGGTTTTGCTTTCGAAGTAAAGACTATAAAGATTGACAATGTCAGGGCATAAACACACCATATCTATGTGAATAGCTACAAACCCACATGTTATATCCTTTTTCTACATGGACTTGTAGAAATATACTAAAATGAGGACGATTGTCTAAAAAAATATACAAGATGTACTGTCTTTCCACATAAGGACTTTTGAGGTTACTTTCCTTGTATTAAAGGGCACTATCAAAAAATGAAAAAAAAAATCAAATCAAGTTTTGCATGTCTGTAACCAGTATAGCTATCCTACATACCCTACAAGTGCAAGTCTGAACGCAGCCTGATGAGGACAGAATCAGATATTTCAGTCATTTCTGTCCATACGGACACTTACTACAACACATAACTGAATGGCGATTCATATCTTTGAGCACTGCTATTTTCTTCATTTTCTGTATTTTTTTCAGTTGCCAAAATAACTTATGGGAGGTCTATTTTAATGTTGAGATGGATCATCTTATTAAAAGCATTAAATTTGAAGGGCACTTTTTGACAATGAGCAGAAACTGTTATACTTTCACACGGAGGAGGTAAGCCATGTGTAGTGATTATTAAACGGTATTCTTGAGAACATACAAAATAGGGACAGCGGTCCCCAAATAGGTCATCCAATTACGTGGTCAAAGAACAAGTGTAGAGCAACATTATAACCATAAGTGGTTATAGCAATATAATGATCCTAAGTGACCCCTGAATGACCTCTGACCTCATCTGTTATCCACAAAAGACCCATGTCTCAATGTACAAGCATACCAAGTTATGAGAACTAATCCATCACTGCACTAAAAAGCTACAGTACGTTGAAGAGTTTCAACCAAAGTGTCTAGTACATGTTGACACAGACGACAGACGGAGCTGACATAAGGTCTTTCTGATTGCATCGGACGACCCTAAAAATTGCAATAATCAGTTATGAATTTTGGTACCAGCACATATCCATGTTTCTGATTGAATCCATCTAATAATTTAAATGAGAATTTAATGTCGTTATAATATCCTTGGCTTTGATGCACAACACTGTACACTCAACTCATATGTGACAGAATTAACATTGTCAACCTTCTCAAAATGATTATTCCTAACAAGGCGGATCTCGAACTAGTGCCACCTTCTTTTGCGATCCACCTTTCCTTTACTCTCTGCACAAGTTGATCTCTAATGACCTTTGACCTTGGTATGTGACCTTTAACACTACCATGACATGCAAGTTGCTACGTGACCATGACGAGAGTGGTAACAATGGAGTGAAGGTGTCCTTGTACAAGCAATTTGAAAAAGGTTAATGAAACTTTAACATACACACAAACATACATTCGGACACACATGTATAATATTTAACTGGATGGACAAACAGAATTGGTTAGTAGTGCCTCAACAATTTATGAAGGTGACACAAAACCAATTTTTTGTAAAGGTTTAAAAAAATAAATTGCTTTCATAAAAGCATTCATTGTAGTAGAAGCTCTGAAGTCCTGTCTCATTGGATGCATACGACACACACAAAAATCCAACTTTTTATGGGTAAAGCGGGGGGCGGGAACTGAGGGTATGGACCATGAAATGCTCTTTAAATAAAAAATACATTGGTCCTCGGACTGCATGTGTTGCAGCCGTCCTGGTTTGTAATGAAGGTCTCATTGCCTTTGACCTTGGCATCGTGACCTTGACCTCATTAACAAATGAGGACCCAATGTTGCACCTCTGATTCAAGTTTGGTTCCAATTGAACTTCAACTTTTCAATTTAGGTCAATTTACCATTTTAGGCTATCTACAACTTGACCTCACATGACCTTTGACCTTGGTAGTGACTTGGACCTCATCAGCAAATGCGGGATCTTATGTTGCATCTACGAAGTTTCATGTTTGGTTTTAATCCATCAAAGTATGCGGATAGTTACAAGCAAATTTAACCCTTTTTCACAACAACACACAACAAACAGACAAAACAACAGACATCAAACAAACAACAGACACAAAACAACAAGACACATTGGACCCTTTGGACAGTTTGGAGTTTTTGATCATTTGGTTATCCCTATGTGCCTTCCTGCCTTAGGGCAGGCGATACAAAAATACATCGGTCCTGGACCACTGTGCTGCCTTGCAGTCAAAGACTTGTGAATGATAGGCCTCACATGACCTTGAACTGATATGTGACCTTTGACCTTGATAGTGACCTTTGACCTCATAAGAAATGAGGGTTTGCATATTAACTCCAAAACCAAGTTTGGTTCCATTTGAACTTCAACTTTTTCAAATGAGGTCAATTTGAGATTTTCCAGCCCATCTTACAACCTGAACCTCACTGACCTTTGAACTGGTGATGTGACCTTTGACCTCATCAACAACATGAAGGGATCAACCATGTTGGCACAGGCACACCCCTAACTCAGTTTTGGTTCCAATTGAACTTCAACATTTTTCATTAGAAGTCAATTTTACATCTTACACTTTGTGACCTTTGACCTCATCACACAAATGGGCATGCTATGTTGCACTGTGACCCAAGTTTGTTAAAGCCATTGAAGTATGGGATATTACCGGAAAAAATGTTAACCCTTTTAACGACAACAACATCAAAAAAAGACATCAACAAACAGTGGCCAAAATGATCCGTTGAGTCTCTTACATTAAGCAGGCGACACAAAACAAGATTGCTGTTACAGTCAAGTGGAATAGGTTGAGAACTAACAAGTTTTTACACAAGGCATATTCAAAAGTTCTGTGTCATAGAAATGGATGTTGCACGGGCCCATAGCAAGAATTTATTTTGGAAAGAGTTCTTGAAAAATACAATAGAAGTATACCTATCATCCAATATGGACGTTCTGTACATATCATGATGTGTGTGAAGGTGTGATAAAGTTCCTGCAGCAATACGTCGCATGCTGAATCGCTCATGTTCCCAAGCGAGCAAGTCATCAGCCAAGTTGATTTTCTTGTGAATCATGCTGAAATTTACAGTAGGGTAGAGGTCTTCTGATATTTGCTTCAGGTTCTGTAAGTCAAAATTGTGTAATTTATAGCATATCAATACAGTACAGCAACATATGTACAAAAGCATTCTTGATATATTATTGTTATCAAAAGTTCATTACAAGGATTCTGATATTAAACCCAATGGAGCCATGGGAATTTGAAAGTGCTGCTTTTCAGGAACCAAAAGATGCTAAAATTGACCCCTTTGAGAAACCATAAGAGCATAAAACCCCTATACCTTACATGGGGAAATTTATTATTATATTTTTTGCTTAACTTTTGTTTCAAATTAAATAATACCAACATTCTTATTAAGCATGTTTGTAGATGCTATCAGCTGCATATTGTAACCAATTTAGATCAACAAAGGTTCTGCAAGTAATTCACAACCAGATTTTATCTGGTCTGCCATAGAACTACTGCAATATATTGCCTGACAGTAAACAAAAAGAGGGCGTCCTGAATGTTAACATGGGACTCAAACTATCAAAAGAAATTACAAAAATATGGAAATTGGAATACAAACCAATTTTGGTGCTTTGATGTGGGTCAGTCATGGGTATTCCCATGACCCACATACAACCTCGTCCTCGTCCGTATTCAAAAAAAAAAAAAAATCAGAAATAACCCTTACAGTGGAGTTGAATCTTCAGCTCCAACAGTTTTGGAATAAGAAAATATCCCTGACAACATATAAAAAATTCAGAATTTTTCACCAAGATTTCGCTTTTACGTGTTAAACCAATGGTGACATCTAAAATTGGGATTTCTTGGCCGCCCTCCCCTGTATGTGACATCATAGGTCACATCATCTATTTGTATATTGCCTACACCTGCAAAGGAAAGCCTGTATCTCAAGAATGATATACAAGCAGGTGAAGTCCATTTCAACACTCCAATACTACATTTTGTTTGGAGCAAAACTGTTTGGTATACTTGGGAATTTCTAACAAATCTTACCTGAAGTATTTCAGCAGGAACAGACTTTTCTTTTGGTGGTTTTGAGACATGTAAAAACAGATTATCTTCTGCTCCGATGCTATCCAGACATAACACATATGATACATCAGACAGTAGTGTAGTTTCTGCAAAAGACAAGCATACAATGTACACTCTTTTTGTATGTAACTTTTTAGGTGTAGGGGATGATAACATCTGGCCTCATTGGCCTCTCGATCATCTCCTCAATATCAGTGTTTCTGTCTTTGTAGGATTTACGTGATGATATTGCACAATAAAGTTGAATTGATTGATTGAAATAATTGATTATTGCAATATGTTTAAGAATTTTTAACTACCAGTTTCTTCATTGAAGCACCCAGAGTGACAATACAAAGTATTTTGTGTTCAGTTTCTTATTCACAGTGTAGCCTAAATTATACCACAGCTATTACATTTCTACTTCAGGAACTCTTGCTCAGTACACACTGAGCTAAAAGCAACACAGGCCCTATAAATTGTGCTGCATGTGAAACACCTACTACATCAACATACTTTTGGGAAAGAATTGACTATTCTGCCAACATCCGATGAATTTGGCAATGTTAACAGAATAAACCGCATGAAAAAGGTGCCAAATTTAAGTGGTGCCAGAATACTAAATTCATCCCTACTCTTGAAAGCAAGCATGTTGATCATTTGATTAAAATCAATGGAATTAACTGAAATCACAGTGAAATTTACTAGAAATTTTTGCAAACAAATTTGCTCAAACTTAGATAATAACTAGAATTTCACGGTTCTTGGCTTTCGCGCTCGCTATATTCAAAGAATATAAGCTGTGGGCCGCTCCATGACCTTTGACCTCATCAACAAATGAGGGATCCCATGGAGCACCTATGACACAAGTTTGGTTCCAATTGAACTTCAAGTTTTCAATTGAGGTCAATTTTACTTTTTAGCCTATTTTTCAACTTGACCTTTGACCTCGGCACATGACCTTTGACCTCATCAACATATGAGGGATCCCATGGTGCACCTAAGACAGAAGTTTGGTTCCAATTGAACTTCAACTTTTTAATGGAGGTCAATTTTTAAAAAACTTAACATTTTAGTGACACACACACACATCCACACACACACATCCACACATACACACACACAACTGATTGCTAAGTGGTCCTCCAGCTAAAGCTGGCGGCCCACAAAAATACTGCAAGTTAATACTGTACATCACTCTACAGACAACATCAAACTAAACACAAGGATGAAATAGGTAAAAATGCAAAAATGGTCAAAATACAAAGCCACTCACTGAAGGCATATGAGCTTTGTAATAGCCGCCATTGTATGTTGGTCTCTGTTGTTATGACATCTCGTGGATGTCAAAGGTCAGAAATACCTTTCAAACACAAATAAATGAGCCTTGTGCACAAGTGATCTAAATTTTATATAATAAAACAGATTTAATGATTTTTAATGTCTGGTTCAAGAATTTGGTATGTCCAAAACAATATTACATATAATAAAATTACACATAATAATTAAAGATATACTTATTAGAGTCCACAAATATCCCAAGTTGACAGAAGCGTTGTAGTTCAATGAAGATATATCCTCACAGCTGTTATATTACCCTCAAAATTTTGATTAAAATATTATTTTCTTAATTTTATTTGAGAAAGATTTATCATGGGGAAAAGTACTTTGTTTATGATAAAAAAAAGAGAGCAGGGGATTCCCCTAGTGTTGTTTGTGCAAGGTGCACCTGTTAGATAGATTGCACAATAGAGGAAAGGGGAATTCCCCAAGATGTAAACTTAGAAACTGAGTCAACTTGTTTATGCTTTAAGATCAAAACACATTACATGAACTGGGGATTCCCCCATGGAGTTATAAATGTGAAATGATGCAATTCAGATGAGGTAATTTTTATGAAATCTGATTTGACAGTGCTAGGTTATGTTTATGCATGATAATGTTGTAATACCTATTTTTAGGTATTAGGATATACTAGTTATGAAATATTGTGTATATATTAAGGAGAACTTGGCCAGAAGATTCACCGCAGTTGTAATCAGGAGCTATACAGTATAGTTATTGCTAGTTTTAATCTACAATAATGGTAGATTTGAGCTTTACATATTGCCAGGATTTATATAATATTGGATGCCGCCGGAGCTTAATAGCTAAAGTGTCTGCTGTCGTCTTTTAAGCCAGTTTTTTGGAATCAAAAAGGGATTCCAGTTTGTGGTCCTATAGGAGGACATTAGCGACAGACTGATGGTGGTAGAATACCTGGATTGTATTGCAGAAAATTAGTGTCGTCGAGGGAAAACCTTGTCATCTTGAACTGCTGGACAAAATTACCTTCAAGTCTCAGAAGATTCACATGGAATATACCATGGATATTTATGTGAACTTATGCGCTGTCATTTTGGAGTCTTCGCTGTGAGGACATATCATCGTTGAACTGCAACACTTTCAACACAGGACACTAGAGAACTCATAAGTATAAAATTGTGTGTAATTTTAATATATGTAATATTGTTTTTGGACATACCAATTCTTGAACCAAACCAATTAAAAATCATTAAATCTGTGTTATATTATAAAATTCAGATTACTTGTGCACAAGGCTCATTTATTTGTGTTTGAAAGGTATTTCTGACCTTTGACGCCTACGAGACGTCATAACACAGCGAAGACTTCAAAATGACAGCGCATAAGTTCACATAAACATCCATGGTATATTCCATGTGAATCTTCTGAGTCTTGAAGGTAATTTTGTCCAGCAGTTCAAGACGACAGGGTTTTCCTTTGACGACACTAATATTCTGCAATACAATCCAGGTATTCTACCACCATCAGTCTGTCGCTAATGTCCTCATATAGGACCACAAACTGGAATCCAAGTTTTGATTCCAAAACCTGAAGCTCTTTTGGCTTAAAAGACGACAGCAAACAGGTTAGCTATCAAGCTCCGGTGGCATCCAATATATTATAAATCCTGGCAATATGTAAAGCTCAAATCTACCATTATTGTAGATTAAAACTAGCTATAACTATACATGATTACAACTGCTGCTGGCCCCTGAGTCTTTCAGTCCCGGCTTTCAGTCACAAGTATTATTTAACTTCTCACAGCTAGATTCCCCTTTCTAACAATAATCATTACATCACCATCATGCATAAACATAACCTAGCACTGTCAAATCAGATTTCACAAAAATTACATCACCTGAATTGCATCATTTTACATTTATTACTTCAAGGGGAATCCTCATATCATGTAATATGTTTTGATCTTAAAGCATAAACAAGTTGACTCAGTTTCTAAGTTTACATCTTGGGGAATTCCACTCAACTCTTGCTTGATGTAAATAACAGGTGCATTTTGCACAAATAACACTAGGGGAATTCCCCTTTCTCTTTTTTATAGTAAACAAAGTATTTTTACCATGAGAAATCTCTTCTCAAATAAAATTGAGAAAATAAAATACTATTTTCAATCACAAAATGGAGGCTATATAACACTGTTCATATAACTTACCAGTACTTTCTATGTTGTCTTCTATCCACCTCTTGGTTCCTTGGTAGTTAAATTTACCACCACCAGATAACATGAACAGCAGGTTGTATCTTGGGATGAGAGTTAAGAATACCAACACCTCCATACCATTGGGTTTAATGTGAATGAAGTATTTATTTTTTCTGAAATTGAATGACCTATTACAGCATACTCAGGGTAGTATTCATATCTTAATCACTAAATCTATTTTGCTCTAGGGACATGTTTACTTACTCAAAAAAAAAAAGACATCGGTCCTCGGACCACTTGTGTCGCCATTATTCGTAACGTTCATCGCGGTTTGTGAATGATAGGCCTCACATGACCTTTGACATTGGTATGTGACCTTTGACCTCATAAAGAAATGAGGGTTTGCATGTAAACTCCATAAACCAAGTTTGGTTCCAATTGAACTTCAACTTTTCAAGAGGTCAATTTTACATTTTCAGCCTATTTTAAAATCTGACCTCACATTACCTTTGACCTTGGTATGTGACCTTTGACATCAACAAATGAGGGATCCCGTGTTGCACCTAGACTCAAGTTTGGTTCCAACTTTTCAAAAATTAGGTCAATTTTACATTTTCAGCCTATTTTACAACTTGACCTCATATGACCTTTGATCTTGGTATGTGACCTTTGACCTCATCAACAAATGGGGGATGCCGTGTTGCACCTGTGACCCAAGTTTGGTTTAAATCCATCATAGTATGTGGATATATTACAGGCAAATGTTAACCCTTTTCACAACAACAGACATCAACAACAGACAACAACAACAGTAGACAAAGTGATCCCAATGTGTCTTCCTGCAAGGCAGGCGACACACACAAAAAATTAAAACATTGTCTTGAAAATCGAAGGGATATCCATTTAGGCATATCTGCAAAGCCAAGTTAACTTGTGACGGAAGGTCAAAGATCAAACACCAGGTGATCCTATGGAATGGCTTCATGGTCCGCCAAATGTGGGTAAACTGTACTTCCGCGTATGGGAATCTACTTCTCCTCTTAATCGTTATATACTCCCTGCCTAAAAAATCCGAACGATATAAATTACTGTATTAAAAAGGTATGTAGGTGAATTATAATAATAAATGCCAGGAGCGTTGTTCGCGTAATGTGTTTGCTTATTGACCTGTGTCCCAGTGGCGTAGCCAGAGGGGGGGGCAGCTTCCCCCCTGTGGGGAATCTTGCCCCCCCCCCTTTTCCCCCCTGAAAAAAAAGCTGGCTACGCCACTGCTGTGTCCGTAATGCATTGATAACGAAGCATGATGTGGAAGTTTGAGAGATTTATCCAGCTGGCTTGGTGCGTTCATTTGAAAGCAAGTTTGAGCACGTTGATGGCCATTTCAACATCGTTCGGATTTTTTAGGAGGGGAGTATATTATGGTATGAGAATGGACTTTGTTATTTCAAATTCCAATATGCATGATCACCACAACCTGATTTTGACGAGCTTTAAAGAAAGTTGTATGCTTATTTACTATCCAATCCCTGGTTGAAGGCACATACAAATGAACACAGGTATAGCAAGATGCCTTGCTTGACAAAATGGGCTGAATAGTATTAATATGTTTACACCTGTCATCATGGTTCCCTGAGAACCAAAGAATATTCAGATTCATTTTATTTTGTGATATAGTCTACCAACAATAAGTTATTGTTTCAATGGATGTTCACCTGACACAGATGTCAAAAGGATACTTTGCGTGTGTACGAGAGTTGGTGTACAGCTTAGAAAACAGTCTGGCGAGTTCCAGTAGCGCCACCACACCACTTCCATTTGAATCGGCTCCAAATGAGAGATGCTGCAGAAATCAAAACATGCCCAGTAATGTGAATGACAAATCATGATTGCTGAAAAATTGTTTAGGATATTAGAATATTAAGTCAACTCATGCTAAAATAGAAATCTTTATCCACCTAACAAATCTTTTCATGTTCAAGCAATTTGTAAATAGTGTCATACATACTGGAGCTATTCCAAGGGTATCATAGTGCGCCACAATGGCAATGGTTGGTAGCTGGTCTTCCATTCCTTTTCCTGGTAGTTTAACCCTGTAAGGCAAAATGGCAATTGGGTGAAGATAAGGCAAACTGTTTTCTTAACGGTATAGTCCACGATCTTGATTGATCAATTTAAAAAACTTTGGTACTTGTGATATACAGGGTAAAAAAAAACTTGACCCTGATTGTGTCTGCCATTTTGAATTTTTAAGTAATATATATCTAACATATTTGGTATCATCTGAAAGCTGGGTTCATTATCTTCAATTTACTGCAAAGATCATTCACATCGGTTCGGTATCGACCGAGCTACAGTCGTTTGAATCAAGTAGTCGGTTTTCTGCTCTGTCCACGGATTCACATTGAAATGAACAGCGTTCAGCGAAGGAAATCTGTGTCCAGAAGAAAATCAGGCTATTTATTCACTGCAGATTCTTAATTCGAAAGACTGAAGCTCAGCCTATACTTTAAAACCGATTGGAATGATCTTTGCAGCAAATTAAAGATAATGAAATAAGCTTTCCGCAGATACCACATATGTTAGATATATATTATTTAAAAATTCAAAATGGCGGACACAATCAGGGTCAAGTTTTTTTGACTCACCCTGCATGTGATAATTGTATCCAGCTCACAGAGAGGGAAAGGATCAAACTTACTGGATTTGAAGTTAAACGGTTTTGTTTTATATTTTTACGACTAGTACATTAAACATTGCCACATGGTTGGCTTGAAGTGCATTTCAATCCTATCACCTTTTTTTTGTTTTGGTTGCACTAGGTATCATCGAGAAAGTTTTATTTCCAAAATTTCAGTTGATCTCAAGTAAGCAATTTTGTTGTTATAAGCAAATGTTTTATCACGGTCCCCATGGGCTCTGTGTGTCATTTGAAAATACGACAATAAAATTTTCTTCCAGAGCAGATCGAATTTGCACAAAATTGGCAAGGCACACTTAATTACTAGACTAGTCAAACAGTTCAATGATATAAAATCTCAGCTTGTTTGAATGTAGTTAGGAGATAGCTGTGGATCCTAAAATGCCCCTTTAAAGAGACACTGGCACATTTGAAAAATAGTGCTCCCTAAGATTTGTTCAAATCGATATTTTGATGTTGTAAAGCTTTATTACAAAAGCCCTCACCCAACTTTGGGGGGGTTTTGAAGGGAAGGGAGGGAATAAGACCAAATCAGCTTCTTAGGGTAAACTGAATGTTTTGTAATTTCGCGTCGCACGGCGACGCGAAATTCAGCAGACGACGAAAATGCCATTTAACACAAGAACACGCACGCCGTATGCATTATTTTACCCACATATGCCCCTGTTTGACTGGTGAATAACCTTTGTGGTTTTAATATCAGTGAGTACGAGTCAAATATGCATGTATATACACAGTGATGTGATTAAGTTATGGAATACTTATAAAGGTGTCTTGACCCTGAGCAAATTACCTGGATCTCTGTTATCCTCATATCAATGTCCCTATGCTTTTTTGGGGTATGTTATTTTTTATGTGTAAAATATATCTCTGTTCTTCCATGGCCTAGACATCATTTTGAGAGCAAATTGAGAAACATTTCATATGTGTGAAAAGTGCTAGTTCCGCTTTAAAGATCTCAGCATTTGTGCCCCTGTTACAGACATTATCACTTTTTGCAGATGAAAAGGAAGGAAAATTAATGCAAGTTATTTTCAGCACAAATCATGAAAGGGTATTCAATCCTAACAAATTGGTTTTGGCAAATCTAATACACGAATCCGACGGCGCATTCTCGCCCCTACACGTGGGCGGCTCACTCACCATCCGCCATGACATGGGGGCATCTTTTGCATTTCTTGTTATACAACCGCGTTTACTTGAACTGTTACCACAAAGAAGCGATAATTTTGATCACTTTGTCTTCTGACGCAAAGCCCCTATTTCACTGTTATCCAGTTGTAATATCAATCATGGGCGCGATCAGAAAAAAAAAATTAACTTCTTGGCTGCACAAATAGCAATAATAAGTTACAACACGGAAACGAACTGCGATGAAATTCACTCTCTAATGACACATGAAGAATGTGATGTCTGCAGCCGTACCAGAACTTCCCAAATGGAAAACCACCGATCGTCAAGCTTGCTAATGAAGTGGAATAACTTATTTTATTTTTATTATTTTCATTTAGTTTGCTTTAAATATGATTGTTGTTTTCACAAAATACCATTTTAAAACCTGGTAAATTTGTTTCCACATGTCACGTACACGTACAGTACATCACTCCATGTACAGTACCAACCAAATGCGTCCTTTCTAAAACATCAACAACCCGCATCGGAACTGTCCTTTTTCAAGAGCAATACCCCCATCGTCCTTTGGGACACTATTCAATTTTTTCACGTACACGGAATATATCAACATTCTGTTTTTACTGTTATTTTTGTCTGATGTTTTGAATTTACGAAAGATGATTTTTCTCACGCTGACTGTTATTACCACTTTTAACACTTTCTAACCATAAGCGTTCATTTCGCAGTCACGCAAAGTGGGCGATAACCTTTACAATTTTTTACACAACATTAAGACACTTGCCCTGGATTTCCAGTTTAGGCCATCCCTGACATCATCTTCCTTAATCCATATACATAAACGGTAAATGTTAAAATTGCAAAAAGGTAGGTTGTAATTGATTATTATCGTTCGTGAAAGGTGCATTTCTGATTCCAGCAGCTTCTGTTTTATTTCATTTTCACTAATATCCTTGAGAAAAGCTCATTCCCAACTTTTGAGCTGATCCCGACGTTGCGGTTTTGTGTTTGATGCAAATGCTCGTTTCCCACAGTCCCATCGGCACTGCTCTATAAATTTCTGGTCCGTTTGACGGACAGAAAATACAAAATTGCGAATTTCTTACACACATGACCGATTTGCACGTAAGAATTTTTGGCACACATAGATGACAATGTTTCACAGTTTCAGATCATATGAAAATCTCGACTTTTTTGAGGTAAGTCGGGGGGACGAGGCTGTGGATCACGAAATGCCCCTTTAAGCTCGTAAAAGGCAATATGCGGCGTGTGTGTACTGTGTGTTTGGTGGCCAGGATGCCCCCAGTAATGGCGGCGACGTAGAGGGTGTCCTTTTGAGGCTTCCCCGTCGGATTCGTGTATAGCTTCATGTGCTTTTATTTTCTTTTTAAATATTTAAGAGGTGGGTGACCTAATCATGGTCCAATTTTTCATGTTTTCTACTTCATGTGGAAGCATATTACCAAAAATGTGTACAAATTTGATTTACATTGGTCCAATTGTTTAGATAGTTGGAGCAAAGCTGTGTTCCAAAATGTGAGTGAGTTGGTGTGGTTGACCATATTTGGTAAACATTTTTGATCACAACATCCAACGATACATTTCCTGGACCTTAAATTTCACTGGAGTAATAAGAAAAATATGAACTTTTTTCTGATGCCAAAATCTTGATGAGGTTAAGTGGGGGATGAGGTTGTTGATATGGTCACATGCATTTAAATGCAATTTTCTTAATAGCTACATAATCCACATGGCTACAATCTCTAAAATTCTTAAGAATGCAAGTCTGTGGTTTTAAGACACTATCAGTGATCCATTTGAAAGAGTCAAAATATTATAAATTTTGCAGGAATAGCTTAAAAGTTTAGAATAAGTTTATAGAATTCTCAGAAGTTATTTTTCTATGCAAAATATTGATAGAAAAGGAAGAAAACAGCAGTGTCCAAAAATATGACTCTCCATTCAATTACATGTTGTAGTAAATGTCCGTATGGAAAATAAAGACTAAAATATCTGATTTTGTCCTTATTAGGTTGCTTTTGGTCCTGTAACTCGTGGGGTATGTTAGGATACTTAAACTTGTTACGAACATGCCAAAATTTGATTTTTGATTTTTTAAAATTTTCTCGTTGAGTAAATCACTGATAGTGCCTTTAAGTTTTGAAATAAGTTCTGACAAGTTCAAATAACTTACCTGTAAACTGTTGATTTGGGCATCCTTTACCAGTTTGGCTTGGGGCCCACTAACAACCATCTGAAATCCATTGGCATAAACTGCCCTAAGTAGAGCTGGTGAAAGATTAACATGTAGTTAAAATTGGAGTTTGACTATTTATTTAATTACCATGCTAAGAATTTTGATTGATTGATCGATACCAACCCTCTTCTTTGTCAGCCCTGGCATTTAAGAATAGAGTAATCTTCAACACTGCATTTAGGCAGATGTGTTGGCTAATAAATAGAGTGGGCACCATTATGCAACATTCAGTTACAGAGTATTTTAACTGCATTTGTCTTCATGAGTATGTGTGTGGGTTGTGTGTGTGGTGTTGACTTGCTATTCACTTAAACCTTATACTTGACAAGCAATTATGGAAACAGGATTAGATCACGCGATGCAAAGTCTTTTCAGCACACAGTGGCTCAAAACTCCCTTTGTCCAAGCTAATTTACTAATAGGTAAATTCCCTTACTGTCAAATTAAGAACATCTGAATGCCATATTAACTCTCATCTACTAAAGGGGTGTTCAACAACCCGAATATAAACAACCATTATTTTTGTGTGAAATTGTTTTTTTTTTTTTTTTTTTTTTTTTTTTTAATTTAAAAACAAAGTTTCAGTTAAAATAATTTGTTACTTTTAATTCTTTAAGTTTGTCCATTATAGTCCCCTTTACCTTCAGCAGCGAGGCAGCCTGGTCAGCTCTGCTGACCGCTTGCGTAATCTGGTCATGAATGTCCAGCAGCTCTTCATCTTCATAAGCAAAATACACTGGGACAGTGTCTCCGGCTGCAGCAATTTCCGGTTCTACTCCCAACGCCAACCATTGCTGAGTAGATCAAATAATGCTTACATTAGAGACGACCAAAAAGTTGGGAAAATTGCTTACAGGTGCATTTTGTGATTTCAGCAACTTCTGTTTTATTTCATTTATCACTAATTATCCTTGAGAAAGCTTATTCTCAACTTTGAGTTGATCCATATCTTGCGGTTTTGTGTTATGAGCAATGGCTCGTTTCCCACGTCCCCTAGGCTCTGTGCTGTAATTTTTCGGTTTAACGCACAAAAAACCAAATTGCGAATTTCTTACAGATCGACCAAATTGCACGTAAGATTGGCACAGACATGGGATTACTAAGGCCAACTGTTTCATAGATGATAACAAAAATCTTCCATTTTTAGGTAAGACGGTGGACGATGCTGGTGGATCACAAAATTCCCCATTTAAAGACAGATAGTCAGATACACACACAAGAAAACCTCTATGATCCACTCCTCAAAGAGATAAGGGCTAGAATTTTGGTGAACACCGTGCACACTGAAAAAAAAGATGTCCTGATGTAAGAAATTGATACCAATGGTTGTGTGGTGTGAATCGAATAGCTGTATGGAACTTCCGCAGAATCCTCTCTTGTTTGAGACCCTATATGAACTTTAACCTCTTATCCCTGGACGATCCCGTATGACCCCACTCCTCAAGTATATGTGAGCAACTAATTGGAAAATGTCCATTTATTTTCTCTGTTCGTCAAATTTTAACCATATTTTACAATGACCGTCAAATGACCCCTGTCCACAATTCCAAAACGTTCAATACCATTTCGAGTCCTACTTTGAAAAACAAGGCGAACTCGTATTTACGCAATGCGTTAAATATGTCCCCTCCCCAGCCGAATGTCGCGATCAACTAACATGAGACTAAATGCTATACTAACAACCACCTACCCCTCCCCAATACCATGCAAACCCCACCCCTCCCCATACCCCCAAAACTCCACCCCCCCCTCCCCACACCCCGCAACCACCCACCCCCTCCCCAACAGCCCACAAACTCCCCAACACCCCGCACCCCCCACCCCCTCCTCAACAACTCGCACCGACCCCACCCCCCCGCACACGCACCCACCCCCTTAACACCCCAACCACCCCACCCCAACCAATACAGACCCCGTAGACACCCGTCCCCTCCCAACACTCCACTCCCCCTCCCCACATGCCACTCCCCTCCCAAAACACCCTACCCCCTCCCACACCCTACCCTACCCCCTCCGCAACACCCTACCCCCTCCGCAACACCCTACCCCCCCCTCTGCACACCCTTCACACCCCTCCTAACAGCATCATGCCCCTCCCAACACATGAACCCCCACCCTCTCCCCAACCCTCCACCACACCCCCCCCCCCCAACACCCTGCAACAACCCCACCCCCTCCCCAACATCCCTCAACACCCCCCCCCTTCCCAACACCCTGCAACACCCACCGCCTCCCCCAACACTCGCCGCAACACCCCACCCCCTCCCCACACCCCGCTACACCCCCACCTCTCCCTATGTCTAGTATCCCCCCCCCCCCCACGTATCATGTAGCGAAGGATTTTGCTATCCGATCGAACCCGTTTCAGAGTACAGCAATTATTCCTATTAATGAGCCTCATTTGCATACATACGCTGCATATATATCATACTTTCATCATATTTGCAAATCCCCTATGCATAGTAGTCTCAAGTATCGAAGGAATTTTGCATATCCGATAAACCATTTCAGAGATACAGCAATTATGGCTATTTAATTAGCTCATTTGCATACCATGCCGTATCTATCACATACTTCCATCTTGCAAACGATTTGCCCCCCATGAGATTCTTTCATGCAGCGCAGGATTTTGATACCTGATGTACCATTTGACATAATAGCATTACCTGATTTTTTTCATATTAATTAGCTCATTGCATACTCAATTTGCCCAAAATACCCAAAATCTACTCAGGGTTGAAACTCTTCCAGTTTGCTTCCTTCCACCAAGTGAAAACATCATTATAAAAACGCCTTTACAGAACGCCATAAAACTAACTTGTTACAGGCTTGCAGTACAATTTCATAAATTATGCAAAATTAAAAGGGGACCCTTAGCAGACGTTCCATCTTATCCAGTTACACAGTTTGGAATGCACGTCAAGAATCTGCATGGGGTTCTAGTGAAGAATTCCGCCTCAAGCTGTAATTCATAACCTGAGTTTTGTTGACCACCTTGTTATATTAACTGTTTATTTTATATGTTTTAATACATAAATTTTTTTTCTCTCCATTTTGTAGTCCTGTTCGCCCTGCATGGTACTGAGTCAGCTCTGCTGGCTCAGTACTTGTCTGGGCTGCTTGAACTTCGATTCTTGTATTTGCGCTGCTTAATTGCTGCTCTCGGTTTCAATAAATTCAATGTTATAATATTGAAAGGTGCGTGTTCCATCGTCCTTTGGGACCCCCTCCCTATTCCCGGAAGTAGTATCGATTTTGATAATCTACTGAAAGGCCGTATTTTTCTCATTGTTCGTCCTGAATTTGAGCCCTCGAAGCCATTTCATTCCGCACAATATAAACAACAAACTGCCATTTTAGACGTGTTTACCATCATATACCACAGTAATTGACAGGGCTTTGCAACATGCATTATTTCGTCTATCATAAAATCCGCAAGGTTGTTTCCCACGGTACTTGATGTGTTGTATGTGCAAGTGCCAGGCTCTCATGTCAAGTAGAGAACACAATACCCATAATCGGAACAAAACCACCTTTAATTAGTGCATAATTTTATACGCCCAAAATCTAATACAGGTCACGAACTCATCATCACCCGCTTCTTTTCCCACAATCTGCAACATTGTCACCCTTACGGCACTCCAGATAAATCGTGTACAACATGGGTTAAACATTTTTAAAATCACGACGAACGCACGGACGGACGGAACGGACGTTGCTCATTTCAGAGTCCCCGTTCCGAACTCGTTCGGCGGGGACAAAAATCCCAGTAAGCTCATCCTGCCAGGTTTTTACTGTTAACCTCTAAGACCACTAACCCTGGGCCTACCTGCCTATCTATGGGCATCTGAGCACTAATTTTGATTGGGGTCCTATATGAGCAATCATACAGATTGTATCAATAGGTGGCAGTGTTTGCCCGAAGTGTTACACATAATCTATCATCATAAAAATGTCATCCTGTAAAATAAATTTACAGATGTGGCAATTTTTGTGAATAAAATACACCTTTTGGTTTTTATTTCTTTCTCAAGTAATTGACGTTTTGAGCTTTTTTTTGGTTTTTGTTTTTTATGTTAGAGAATATGAAACAGCACTACAATTTTTTTTATTTTTTGGGTGCCATCAAAATCAAAGACTTTATAGTTGTTGTTTTTTCTGTAAGGGGGCATTTCATTTGATCTGATAATCCTACCTGAGGCTATCCCTTTTGTCTGCCATGCTGTATAAATGAATTCCTGTTTTGGTCTATTAAACTACTTTTAGCGAGATATTTTTAGTGCTATTTTTTGGTGATGCTTTATATCGGAACAGTTTTTTTACAGCCACACTTGCAAAAACACTAAACACATTAACTAAGCTGGTAGTAACATGGGACTTTTTTTTCTTCAAAATACTGTGAAGTTTAATGTGACAGGTGATAAAATTCCTCATGGATGGATTGGGCTGTTCTGGCACATCCATGAGGAATTTTCTCACCGTTTACAGCACACTTTTAGAGCATGGGTTTAAATAAAACCTGGGTCTAAAGTTAGACTCCCTTTCAGAATACCCATCCTTATTAAGTTCCAAAACATTTAAGTGGGCCTCAATTGAAATTCACCCTTTAGAAGTCAACTGCAAAAAGCCCGAAAATAAAAACTGTCCACAAAATTCCCGCTATAAAAGTATACTACACACAGATGTCAATCAAGAGCAAGTGCTAATCTGTGCATGGTATATAAGACAGTTTTGAACGTTTCACTGCTTTTTCAAAATGCAATGCATTTACAATTTTCCAACTCACATACACAAAACTCATGGACTCAATGATTCAACCTTGGTTTGGAGGGTCTTATTTGACACCAACATTTTCAGACACCTAAAAAAAGGATTTTTAGAAAGCTCTCATACATTTCACCTTAGATTTCCCGATGAGGGCGTCACTCATTTTCAAACCAATTGTGTTTTTTTGCAACATAATGCTTGTCCCATATCCTATGCACTACTGTTAAATAGCTAAGCTCTAATTGAAGCCTTCATATAGAAAATCACAACTTTGGTTATAATTTTCCGGATCCGGAAATTTTGTATACACATTAATTCATGGCACGTCACACTGTGCATAATGCTTCTGCTGAACAATGGAAAATCTGATTCTAGGCACGGTCCACTGTGCATAATGCTTACTGCATCAAAATGGAAACTCTGTTTATCTCTAACTGTTGGAATTGTGCATTTTAATGTGACTATCTTCAGTTCTACTATGACGCACAAAAAATCAGTTTGAAATCTCTGAGTCAGCCTTTAATGCATAACAGGTTAATCTGTTCTTACAATGAAATACAATTTTACAGTTGTTTCAAAGTTTCATTTCTTTTTTATGTCTACCCCCTTGTGATTATTGGATCTAATGGTTCAAAGTGTGTATACTTTGTTATCAAAATCTTAATTTTCTCAATGTATATAGGCCTACGCCAGAATATTTGTAAATATATTGTTTGTGTATTATTTAAAATGGTTCACTAAAGTAAAGATTGTCCCCATAACTGCTCATTTCAAGTTAGAGATGAAATCAATTTTTGATTTTGATGCAGTAAACTGTTCTAAGGTAATAGCATACCTCCACAAAATTCCGATCCATAATTTTAATGCAAGTTGGTGATTTTCACAATGTGAAAGACATCGATTTGTGCTAGCTATTTCACACAGCAATTAGTACACCAGCATGTTGTACGGCATGTACATGCAAAAAACATGTTTGTTAAAAATCGGGGTGCCAGCCTCGGGAATCTCTGAGTCAGCCATTAATTTTTCCCAAATAACCCCAAAACTTGGGTGATTTTGTGACCTCTAACTTCTTATGTTAGGCATGGGCTGGTCACCTGAGATAAATTTTCTTTGTCAGCCTTACAAAGTGTAACTTCATGTTATTTGCTACGTTGGTTGTGTAATATTATATTTACTTATCTCCTCCAAACCATAAGTTGAGTTCAAAATGATAGTCCTGAGTGATACCTGAATCACCTCTTGTGGTAAAGCGCTAAAGTTCTGCGGGAGCAACACCAGAAGTGGCTCCCAGAGACCTGTTCTATGATTTCCCGTATCGATAGGACTTTTTAGGGGAGGGCTCGGCGAGTCGAGTGCGAAATGCACGACGTGTTCAGCATGGCGAACGGATGGGAAGGGCTTCCATGTTAACCAAAGCATTGCGACAACCACCTGTTTAAAAACACACATAAACATAAGAGAAAAGGTTATGGACATGGTTTGGAAGGGGAAATCTGGTCACATAATGAGAGGAATTTAATGCATGTTTTCATTAGATTCAAATTATTGGTATGTTCGTAAAAGCTATCCCATCCTACCATATCACAGGTGGCACGTACAATGTATACAAATTGGCAAATCATGTTGTTTTAATTTCTGCTAAATGCCTAATTGACATTTTAGTGGAAAAAATTGAACCATTGCGAAATTGTCCTCCCTCTGGGACATTAACCCCAGCAGGGACCCAATGCTGATCTTGCCCGAGGGACATTACCCTTGAACGAAAAATCACACCCTAAACTTGTACATGAATTCTTGGAGAACAAGTAAAAGGAAAATAAATACTGTATCTTAATAAGACAGAACGCCAATAATGGACCAAAAACTTACCATAGGGCAAGATAGACTTTTTTCACTGAAATTTATTTCTGTGATTTAATTCTAATTCATTGAACCAAATGACTTCTCTCCTATCCTTCTTTTTAATTTGAAATAGCATTAAACGGGCTTTATGGACAAAAATGCGGCATGGCTTTTCTAATGTGACTTTTTTTTGACGGAACTGTGCTATGTGATAAGTGACAGACCCTCGTGCTATTGTGGACATAATATTGACATTTTTACTGCTAATGTGACGTAAATGGGCAAATGAAAAGTTATTTTTTTTCTTTGTCACTAAAGACGATGATGCATCATCTTTCTTTTTAATATTTTATTGCAAATAGTATTTCTTCTCAGAAAACAAAGGGACAAGTAAAAGTTAAACAACTACGCTTGAAGACAGCCGATTAATATTTGCTAATGTGACAGTAATTTCCATTGCTGATTGCTGTCACATTAGCCCCACTTTCTTGGCATACCAAAGAAATCCTTTCTTTTAGCATCATGCATGTAAAACCTCACAATGCCTGTCTAATATACAATTAAGCAAAATATTCAAACATTCTACTTATAAAATGCAGCTTACTCATTTTTTAGAATGCCTATTTTTTATTTTAGGTACTTTGTAAATCCAATTTACGGAAATCTAGAAGGAAGTTCCTCAGTAAAATTTATTAGAAGTTCAGTACCCAATGAAATCATCTCCAGTATATGTCTACATTGCCTGGTCACATGTTAAAACGCAATCAAGTTTGTGGAATTCAGTAATTTATATATTTACCAACAACTTTACCATATCATAAGTCAATATTTTGTCCCCTTGCAGTTATATTTATCGCAAATTTTGCCCCTGGCCAACATTTTGTGAGTTTTTATTTCGCGATTGTCAAAATTTGTGAACAGATATGTTTTCATTACACTCCTAATTGACCTCCCAAATATAACAAATTTCATCTCCCTGATCGTGCTTTCATTTCTTTATTTAAGTTTTAACTATATCTTTTCCATGCCGCCATCCCGTGTTCTTGCGGCCTACTCCATTATCATGCTGTCTTTTTTTATATCAATGCCGGTGCACGGGGCCACATGATATCTTGTCTTCTCTCGATTCTTTAACCACCGACCGTGTGCGTAGCACGGCTAGTCTTGTATTCGTGCATTCTTTCTTCCTCTTCGTCTTTCCCCCTTTCTTCAAAATGCTACTAGTGTCACACGGTTTATCCGATGGCCACGAAAATTGTCAGAATAACACTACTGGTTGGCCCCAGGCCTATAGGGTGTACACACAGCTGGGGTCAAAGGTCACGTAA
>JAMKCH010038672.1:0-14979 GCA_023653785.1 Ophioderma brevispina | reverse complement strand
CCAAGAAGACGACACGTAAATGGTGTGTCAGCAGCTACAGCTCAAGCGACATGGCTTTTGACACTACACTGTAAAAATAAAAGGATGAGCTATTTCACCACCAGTTGTCTGTCACAAAGTCCCCTTTTTGGGACCACAAAATGGAACCCATTACTATAAATGCCGTGTTAATATACGCTAAGATCCGGTGTAAATACTGCTAGATCTAACAACTCTGTAGTAAACATTGGGTAACCAAGTCAACTTATGTGCAGATATTTATACTCCACAGCTATCCCATACCAAAATAAGCCCCACAGTCATTGGGAATAAACATAACCCTAACATTTGTCCAATAGGAAAGTATGTTCATGACGTCATACTTTGTGCAATCATCCATTTGCACCATACCTGTAAATTCCCCATTAAATAGAATCAGCTCTCTCTCTCTCTTTATATCTATCTCTCTCTCTACTTCTATCTCCATCTCTTTCGATCTCTCTATCTCTCTCCGATCTATGAGCAGTAAATACGTTAGTGTTTTCTCCATTTAGCAATTATTGGAATTCCATTTTTTCCCTTGCATGTTGTAAAATTAGGAGACGACAAAAGGATTTGCAAAATAGGAGGCGCGTCAAAGGAACGCATCCTCTAACAAATGTTAAAAATCAAAAAGAACTTCAAAATAATTAAGGGAGTGGGGAAACACTGTCACCCTTAAAAAACTACCGTTTATTGGTCATATGCCCTCGTCATTCATTTCACCACTTTTAGCCTATGCTGAGTTCAAATCTTGCGAATTTACATTCACTTTGACACACTAGGCCAAATTTTAGGTATAACTTACCGATTCATTTATAGGGTTGCAATTTCCTCTCTTCGGGGTTCCGGCTGATTCGCCAAATCTATTGTGTTGAGTTCTCAGTCTGCGAAAATGACGGCCGCGGCTTTACTAAGTCAGAATTAGTCGCCAGTGCCTGTGTTGATGGCCTTCCATGTAGTCAATTAGTAATCATATTGGATTTTGAGGTTAATATCTCCTTCGTCGAATTGTTTCACTTCTGTCTCATCTGGACAGTCCCGGTTCTCACAAACAAGCACACGGCATTTAAATTCATCAACTGCCACCATGAGAAAATGTTCGTTATACTTTAAAAAAAAATTTCCCGATTGGGGATCACGGATTTGAAAAATTACGTTGGTGTAATAGTTTCTTCTTCAAAACTGAGGGTCTAATAATAATTCAGAAGAGCATAATTTAATATTGCGAGAAACAAATAATTATCGCTTAATTGACCAACAATCACCGTTGAGCAAAATATCTATGACTAGTAGTAACCTCTTCTGTTTTACTCCTAACGGTTTTACCATTAACATCATTTATTAAGTATACCCATATCATGTCTAGACCTCAGCGGCAGCCTTTTCTAAGGTATGCCATGACTATATAAGCGTCATTGAATGTAGAGGGTTTTCCAATGCAAAAAGTAACATCCATTGATGATTTGTGTAACAATCTCCAATGCGCTGTCCTATGTCTGCAGGAAACCCACAGAGGAATCGATCACCACCGCCCAACCATACCAGGATGCGTCCTTGCCAATGAGAGACCACATCGACAAAAATATGGAAGTGCTATAATGTGAAAACAGGCACCCCAGTAGAAGCAACCTCAATGTCTGATGACAACAATTTCGAAGTCCTTCACCATTAGCTAGCTCTGTCATAGTTACATCCGTGTACAAACCTCCATCAGTAGGACTTCAAGCACACTCAATTCAATCTTAGGAATTCCACCAAACCTCACTTTTATTGGCGATTTCAACGCAACAGTACCCAATGGGGCTACAATGAACTAACAAAGCCGGACAAGCTGTCGAAGAAGGATAGACAGTCAACATCCATGTCTCCTTCACGACTCTAAAGCTGCCGCCACCATTTCATAGCGCCCGTTGGAAGGGAGGTTACAACCTGATTAGCTATTGTTAGAAAAACATCTCTACATGTGCAGCAAGATTGTTCTGGATCCTGTTCACTAAACTCAACATCGACCAATCGGTATCCAAGTGCAATGCTGCAGTAAGACCAAATAAAGTGCCTTTAAGCGTCGCTTTAACTACAGAAAGCAAATGGCAGGATTCACTGATGACCTGGATTAGAACACGAAAAGGATTGCTCCAAAACCCATAACTATGACAAATTTGCCCAACTAGTGAACAAGACTGCTCGGAGATTCATCCCAGGGCTGTAGGACGGAATATCTACCAGGCCTTTCCAAGGAATGTGCTAGAGGATATCAAGAGCTCTACCAGGTTTGAAGCTGATCCTTTTTGGTGAAACAACTGCGAAAGGGGAGGAGGTTTCGGAGAGGATCTCCAGGAAAAAGATCAAAACCTGCATACTTTAATTGAATCCACGATATGACCATAATAGCAAGAAAGCATGGTCTACCATCCGAAAGCTCCGAGGGGATTCAACAGAACCTCCACAGCAAGCCAAAGTCACACCCAACCAAGTTCCCCACAACTTGCTTAAATGGCAAGTGCAGCAAGGAAACCCAAGAAGATCAACTAGCACCGTAAGAGGTATAGTGTCGACCCTGGTTTCACTCGCCCCTGCAACATGGACGAATTGGAATCCGGTATTGCTAAACAGGAAAAGCAGTAGGCCTTGAAACATCTCTACTGAGCAGCTACAAAATCTCGGCCCAGTAGAAAAGGAATGGCTTCTTGAGCTTACAATTGCTGCCTTATTTCCCAAAGGTGCCCAAAGATCGGAGGAAGGAAAGCACATGTTATGGCCACTCCTAAGCCTGGGAAAGATCATCCAATCCCAAGAGCTACACCTATATCACTCCTCAACCATACCTACAAGCTCTTTGAACGTCTTCTGCATCGTGTCGCCTGTGATAGAGAAACATCATACCAGAACAAGCAGGTTCCGGCCAGGCCAATCAACAACAAGCCAAGTAATCAAACCTAACTCAACACATTGAGGATGTTTCGAGAAGGGTATGGTCAACCGGACCTGTGTTCGTCGACCTATCAACAGCGTACGACACTGTTAATCACAGAATGCCTCCTCCACAAGATTCTGGAAATTACCAAGGACACCGCTTGACTGAGCTTATCCGAAGATTGCTGGCAACAGGATGTTTTCTTGTTCAGCTAAGAGCGAAGAAGACCATGGCGTATGCTCAAGATGTTCCTACCACAATGGGCATGCACATGCACTACTCCTGTTCACATCTATACCAACGACCAACCTATCAGTGCAGGAACCTGTCGTTTTAATTTATGCAACGATCTTGAAATTAGCGCACAAGATGCCGACTTCACAGGTGTTGAAGAGAGACTCTCCAAATTTTGGATGAGAGACACTCCTTATTATGAGGAAAAACCACCTACGTGCAAATCCATTTAAAGAAAAGGTGTGTGTTTTCCAACTAGCACCGTGTTGATGTTGAAGCCAAACGTCAGGCTTAAGCGTACATTTATGGTGTCTGGAACACTGTGCCCTGGACTGAAGCATGTCCGTGCGTCCGCACACGCGACCTTGTCTACCTATGAGTTACCTTGGACCCGCACTCTCTTATAAGACCCCAAATGAGAGGGAAGACGAAGAGTAAAGTGTTCACGCATAATAACATCTTGAAAACAAAACTCACTGGCAACAAGATGGGGGGTGCCCGCCCACTTACCCTAAGATTGACGGCATTGGCCGCTTGTGCTTACTCATGTGCAGAAGTATGCATGCCCTGTTGTATGTGAAAGATCAACCCATGCCAAGAAGCTTGATCAGCTTAAATTGCCTCCTGCCGGCTTATCACAGGATGCCTCAATCCAACACCAACGGAAAAACTTATACACTAGCAGGATTTGCCCACAGACATCCGTCGTAAGCGTTTAGCGAGCATGAAGAGCGTAGATGCCCAAGTAGCTATTGTGAAGCACCTATGTCTGGACAGATACCTGCTGCCAACGACCTCAAATCCAGAGAGAGCTTCGTAAGCAAAGTCCAAACTCTTGCAACAGTCTCTAGGAGGGGAAGAGTCCGCTGTGGAAAGAAGATACTGCCATCAACCAAGTAATCACTATTGCTATTGAACCTGGTGAGCAATTCTCCCACCTGGGAGCTGACCTCATGCGGCTGAATGGCGATTGCCTCAACAAATTGAAGAACCAGAATTGGCCGCGAGCTAAGGTTCCTCAGAAGTTGGGCTACTGGAAGCAGATCAGGACACTACTGGGTTGTGGAATAAAAATAGCACCACAGACAATGAAATATATTGGTCAGCAACTGCTGCAGCAACAATGCACAAACAAAGGACCTTGCGGAATTCGTGAAGAAGCCAGACGTTATACCCTCTCTGGCGGATTACCAATCCTTTTCACCTAGAGTATAGTAGAATTCAAATTAAGTCAGACTTTTTGCATATTGACATAGGGGGATATTGATAGGGTTGTTGCCATTGCAAAAAAACATATTGTGTTATGGTACAAAGTTACTGTACAGAATCGGTTAGTGGAAAAAGTGAGAGTCAGTTCTACAGTGTCTGTTAATGATTTGGACTAGCATGGTTGGCCGGGTTGTCAAATCCGCTTTGCGAATAATCTCTTAATACAAGATTGACCCATTTTTGATGGCCAAATAAAAACTGTGTTATGTATGCATTGGATATATGAATGCATTAGTTCTCCAATCCTGTGATAAGGAATGATATTGCAGTGTCAAAGGTTTTAAGTTATGTTCAAATAACAACGTTTAATGAAATAAAATTGCTTGGCGTTTTTCAGCCTGATACTTCACTTGAAACATCCAAGTGGTCTCAGATGTGAAAATAAACTAGCTACATTACTATACATTATATGAGTACCAAACTTTTTACCTGTGGCCATTTAAAGTAATTCCTCTTACGGTGAATGTCAGACCTAAAACTTTTAATGAGGTCTCATATTTGAAATCTACTATAGAAGAAGTCTTATTATCCTATATGACACACCTACCATTTTCTGATAACAGTCCTTTTCAATTCGTTTGCAATTTGTGACCTTATAATGGAAAAAGTGTTCATATAGGTATGGATGTTACAGACAATATGCTTTAGTCGGATATGATAACTTGGAGAGAATCGTCAAAGTGTACTAATGATATTGTATTGCTAAACTAAATTGATAGAGCCGGATTTTGTTGGTGTGTTGTGTAAGAATCCACCGGGTGCCATATTGGCTTCTGTACACGACATAATGTGCTATAGGCCCTTCCAGTGAGGTGGTTAATAGGGGGGGGAAGGAGCAGCAGCTAAAAAAGAGAAAATCGGGAAGATTTGATGGAAAAATCATTGCAGAATCAATCACCTTATCGGGCTTTTGCACCCTCAGAACATGAGACGAATAGTCGTTTGGATCGTAAGCACATTTGCCAAATTAATATTCGATTCATTTTCATCATTTAATATCGTAATTCATATTTAATCAAATTTATCAATTCAAATTTAGATTACCTTCTTTTCTCCAAAAAAATACCAACCCTACTCATTTAATAGAATAGTGTGCAGTCGTGAACATACACAATTCAGTGAACCGAGGAGTTATTATATGAGTAATTGCACCTAGCATTCGTGTTTTAAATTGCTTGCCAAACTAGCAGTAGCAACTACCTTTGTTAATTAAAAGACTGCCTTTATAAAGAAAAATTGTGTAATCCTTAATACTCAAGTATTTGAAGCAATGATTTTAGACATGCCTGTTAAAGCCGAATTGCAGGCGATTTTAAAAATTTATTATAATGTACAAGATCTTCTAAGTCCTTTGGTATCAAAACAGAATTTTTGCTTTTTAGTATACAAAATGTAAACTATTATCTTTTTGTAAATCAGAAAGCATTGATTTCTTACCAAAATCACAATAATAAGCTTTTCCTACTACTGGCTTACGGAATCGGATATTATCACAAGAGCAAATCACTACAGTCGCTTCACTATTCACGACTAGCACCATCTCATATGATTGACAGAGCAGGTATGTACTTGGATCCCCTGTATCTTGTTCCTCCCTAATACAGGTAAACACGTCGTATCAGAGGGCCCGTCAGCGTCCGGGAATTCAATTACGATCAAACCAGGGGTGAGGGGCACGATACGATCTTCTCGATTTGGGCATTTGGGAGTTCAAACGGAAATTTAGGAAATGCTACGTGCATTTACAATGGCATTCTCATCTTCAGTGGACATTACAAAATCGTTCAAAAGAATTTAGTAAATTTCATGAAATTTAAGGGGAAAAAATAGCATATAAAAAATCCGCCGAGGTTAGTGGTTAACCTCGCTGCAAAAGAGTGCAATTTCCAATAACGGTCATTTAGATTTAAATATTCGTGGACCCGGACTAGAACTTTAGTCAAGTCTGTGTTTTGTGCCGTTCGATATGCGTAAGAGCGCCCTCTACCGTTAAGTCTGTGACTAAGACTAGCAACTAGTTCCGTCGTGAGGGAAGATCATCTCGAATTAATTCCTCGGTCGACAATTTTGATACTGTGGATTGCATTTTTTAATCATCTTATCACATATCCAAAAGCGGCCAAAAATCGGCTTTGGGGAAATGTTTTTACGAGCAATAAAGATTGTGCTTTTTGTACTGAGCGGAAATAGCATCTAAAAAAACAAGCTGGGTTAAACGATGAAGAGTATAGCGCAAACGGAAATTGCGACGGCTTGTGAAACGCTATTACGCGTGCGTCAAACGTGACGCGTTTGCTGCGTTTTGTGGGCATTGGCGCATGTAATTTCATATGACTGATATTTATACGCGCTCTTGTCTTCGTGATTGGCAATAAATTTTATCATCCGACCACCATAACCGTCTAAGGGGCAAATGTGTATGTGTGTGTGTTTGTGAATGTGTGCGTGTGTGCTTTTCGCCGTGTTGTCTAAATGATCGAAATGAGGTGCAAGTTATAGCGTTTACGTAAATTTGGGAAAGAAAATGAACATTTATATACAGTCTCATTGTGGTCATTCATGCGTTGTTATTTCTTGTGCCTTTTAAGAAATATCCGAGAAAGATACTGATAATTAACATGAAATTTAAAACTTTTTATTTATTTATTTATTAAATTCTTTTGTAGGGACTTTGTCAACGATACCATTTTCAGTGTTTGAAAAAGTAGTGCGGGAGCAGGGAGCACCGCTATCGGAATAATGGAAGAATGGGAAATAATCCTAAGGTGAATAAAAAAAAGGTCAAAGGGTGAAAGAGATAAAGGATGCTTAAAATGCTTCATCCATGAATAGCAGGGACTGTAGTGTAAAGTGTGCGCTTCCGAATAAATTTTGAATTTTTGCCCACAAGTACTTTAGGCATTGATAATCCATAAAATTTATGGCAGCACTGGCCAACCCCCCTTAAATGGCCCCCAGCTTGGGTTTTCAAGGTTATACAAGGGTCAAAAATTGAAAATGTTCTGAATTGTTAAAAACCACCATGGTGTTTGTCTGTTTCCACAAGGATTTCCCCCCCACAAAAGTATAGTTTTCCACTATCTATGGCTATATTTCCGGAGTTAGAGGTAAAAACTGTAAAAATGGTGAAAAAGTCAAAAGTTAAAGTTGCCTTTGATTCAGTTAATATGTGGTGCAAATTGTTTCCCTAGCTTAAATGATTTAAATAAGGAATCGTTTTGCCTTATCTGTTATGCTAGTTTTCACGTTATCCAACAAAATCGGTCACAGTCAGTAGAATCCAATAGCTACTAATAGCTCTTGACTTTATCGCCATTTTTGGTTAATCACCAGACACGTAAGATCGTCAAAACTATTCCTATATTTCATTCTATGACTAAACCACAATTTGAACCACTTTATACACAATTGGGCAACTTTAATTTTTGACCCCTGTACAACCAAATTGACTTTTTTTAATCCATTTTACATGTTTTACCAACTAATTCCATAAACTATAAGTGCACTGTAGTTATAAACTATACCTTTATGTATCCTGTAACCAGACGAAATTCATGGTGTGCTTTTCAACCCAATGGAACATTTAAAATTTACCCCTGTGTACCTTGAAATCCAAGCTGGAGGCCATGAAAGGGGTGTGGAAGTGCTTTCCATCAATTTGTTGATTATCATGTATAAAGTACTTTTGTACCAAATTCACAATTTTATCCGATTTTGCACACTCACATAAGAATCGTTTCACTACAGTCCCCCACTAGAAAGGTTATCAGCTGTTATAGTGCACGTCCAAAATAAATTTCTATGTTCAATCAAATAAAACCGGTAAGTCTAAGGGGAAACATCGATGAAATCCTAGTGGAAATCCTATAGACTAACAAGACTAGGTTCGTTATGGGTAAACATGTTTATAGGGTGTAGGGTGGGTTACTTTCTTAAAAATCCTAAACACTCTCGGTCGGTCAGGAGATGATTATCAATTTTCTAGAGAAAATGACTGTTATCTTATGCAGCCCCCCCCCCCCCTGTTACTGGATTTTTTTAAGGTTGTTGCTTATCCAAAATGGGACGGAAAAGTTAATTTTCATTTTGAAGTAGACGTTTGTTTATGTTGTTTTCTATTTTTTCCCTTTGTTTTATAAAGATGGCATATTGAACCAAAACTCGACAACAGGCCACTCTACATATACAGCATCGTTATGGGATGTTAATGATTTTTTGTATAAGCCACACTTACGGTTATAGGATGCAACAACATTTGTGATTGTTTTCGTCTTCACATAGAGAATACATGGCAAGATGTACGCACACATCTTACCATGCTTATAACGCAAGGGACATCCTGTCTGTGATTCTCGACCAACTTATCAATATTGGCGAAAACGGCTTTTTTGGAATTTTTCATAATTTTCCTCTTATTTTTTATAGCAACGGGGGAGGGGTGGTGGTCCGCCTTCTAACAAAACTTCTGCGTTTATTTAAGTCATGCAGTTCTGGTCAAACTTCCATCCCTCACCGCCCCCCCCCCCCACCATAAGTAGGAGCATTAACATGAAATGTACTTTGTAAAACATGTTATAGGACCTGTATCCTGAAATAAGTCGGGCTGACCGTTACACATGGGCTAGTGATTTGGGGGGGGAATTTTACAAAAAAAATAACATTCAGGGCCCGTATAACCCGAGAGGGGGTTGCGGTTCCCCTTACCACAAAAGTTGGATATTAAGGTCCACTTTTTGTTCTGTTTTTTATATAAAAGACCAGAATTTAAAGACAAAATGCCAATAAAAAGTCACTTGGTGATGAGATGTTCAAAAAGTCCAAAAAAGGTCACTTTACAACTTAAGGTCAAATTTTCCAAAAAAAGGACACTTGTGTGTCCGTTGTGTGTGTGTGTGTGTGTGGGGGTGTGGGGTGGTAGGTCCACTTTTACTTAGTTCCAATTTTTGAAGTTGCGACCCCCCCCCTCAAATAAATCCTGTGCATGACGGTCCTGTAACGATTCACATAATGGATTCTCACCACGAAGTCTGTCATAGCTCCTTGCTGCATTTGGAAATGGGTATTGCGTACATCATGCGTCTGGTCATCGCGTCGACCTCAGGTCAAAGTTTACATTATCCATCGATATGTGGGACTGCCTTCCAAACCCAATAATATTATGTCTTCTGTATTATATATAGAAAAAAATGTTGTTCCACTAACTTCCGAAAGTACGCGTGTATTTCTCTTATTGGCTGGAAGTTTTTCTCGCATTTCGTTTTTTATTTGAGAATCATTAAAAAATTGATATAATTTTTATGCCAAAAATTGTGAACGTATGGAAACTTTTTTCTATTTTTGTTCACAAATGATTTTTTAGAGCAGCAATTTAATGAAACCAAACTGTAGTTTTAATAAATATCAATTTTTCTTGTCTATTCATTTTGCAACTGATACCAATATAAACTAATAAAATCAGTGGAATACGTCTTGGATGAAATGGACTTTTGGTGATGAATAATTGTGGGGTGTAATATCTTCGATAACTAACCCACGCCCAAATTGGTGGGGGGGTGGGGCGACTTATGCTTGTGTAGGGGACAACATTTTATTTTATTTTGTCTTGTGTGACCTTTTTAAATGTCTTTTTAAAAAAAAACCGCTAAAAATGCCATCTCTAGGCTATCTCTATCCCAACCTTGCTTCTGAATGGTCAGACCCATGCACAGAAAAAGAAAAAAATGATTTATTTAGTTAGATGACACATTCTTTGCAAAAGTCAATTTTTATGATTGTGCAATGCATTTTATGGTATCACAAGTCGCAGCGTATGAATATCAGTCAGATGAAATTAACCTGCGCCAATGCCCATAAAACGCAGCAAACAGCATACAATTTCCTGACGCGCGGCGTAATTAGCGTTTCAATCAACCGTCGCATTTACCATGCGTTGTACGCGGTCACCGTTTTGTTTTTTTTAGAATTCCTGTTGCGCGCTAATTACAAAAAGTGCATATTTAGTTGCTCTTAAAAATTTTTCCCCAAAGCCGATTTTGGCCGATTTTTAAGAATTGTATATACAATTAAAAGCTGCATCCGACAGTACCAAAATTGTCCGACCGAGGAATTATTCCATCTGACTGATGCCTATTCATCGCTCTCACGATTGAACTACTCGGGTTACTGGCCGGAAGTTGATGTCGTTCAAATTTTCCAATGACGTAAATATAACCCCAGACCCGAAGATTCTCCCGCAACGGCGTAACCAAAATCTAGGTGCCCGAAAAGTATTATAATGAGCATACGCACTTCATTAACAAGTTTTTGGCCACCACCATATTTTGGTTTACGTATCGTCGTTATTTGGAAAGTCCTTAATGCATAGTTAATGAGACACGCGAGTATTTTACGTTCTTCACACTTAGTGAGTGAAAACAACAACACAACAAGCACTGCTATCTCACGGACTCAAAGATCTCTTTTCCTAAGCAAAATTAACAGGGTCATCGGAGACCTTTTTGTGTCTTAGGATGCAGGAATCTTTTTTAAAGGCATATTTTCTTCAATCGATTTGGGTTTTGCATCATGATGGCAGAAACATCGGCCGATCAGACATGGAACACTGGGGAAAGCAGACACTGGTAACTGATCGCGTGACGCACAGAAAATTTTTATATGCGTGTTGCTTGCGCCTTAACAGTGACGACACGCGCGTGCGTACGCCAGTCAACACCCGGCGCGCTATGTGTGAGAGAAAACGGTAACGGGCTTGGGCTATTCCAAAAACACAAGCGATTCTCCTCTGGTTTAAAATATTCCAGCTCTATGTTTCTTTTGCGTTAGGTTGGCATATCCTACCCCCCTGGCTCAACAAAAATTCTCGATTCAAATATTTTTGAAACACGTATTGCGATCCCTTAGGATAAGGGAAATGGAATTATGTTTGAATTTCCCCTTAAAGAATTACTTTCCATTGGATAAATGAACTTGATTTAATCTCAATTTTAAAGAAATCGATAAATAATACGATTTGACCTTACTTAGAATGTTCTTTTCTTTGGGTGATCCCTCTGTTATGTCCAAAGGCGTTCTACAGAGTGTCCAAAAAATTAACCTAAGCGCCCCAATTTCAGGTCTTTAATAAGATATTAATTTATTAGCTTTTCAAAACCGCAAACGCCCCATTGAATTCGGGTCCCAATGACTCAGCTGGCAATTATTTAATGAATCTTTCTTTTTTTACTTGTAACACGACAGGCTATGAAACAAAAGCAAATGCAAGACAAACAAGGCATATACCTTGAACACCATTTACATTGTGAAACTGCATTACATTCTCCAACTGTATATACATTCTAAACTGATTTGACATGCGAAAACTGTTGATTACCATACTCCTACTGCATTTACCTTAAACTGAATTACATTCTGCATTAACATTTTAAATGCATTAACATTTGTTCTGCATTTACATTCTCCACACTGCATTAACATCTAAAACTACATGATTTCGGGTCAACTGCATTTTCATTCGGCAATTTACATTCTATAAAACACGACATTTACATGTGAAACGCATTTAGATTTCTTCAACGTCTTTACATTCTCCAACTGCATTTACATTCTAAAACTGCATTTACATTCTGGAATTTGCATTCTTCAACTGACGCTACATTCTCCAACTGCATTACATTCTCCAACGGCATGTCAATACTACAACTGCATTTACATTCTCAATGCATTGCATTCTAAAACTGCATATACATTCTATAAATGATTTGACATGCTAAAAATGCATGTCATACTCCAATTGATTTTATCATTCTCCAACTGTATATACATATCTCCAACTGCATTTGCCCTTTACTCTAACTGCATTACATTCTAAAGCGGAATTAATTCTGCCTTACATCATAAAACTGCATTTGCATTTCATTACTATATTTAATTATAAAACTGGTTACATCTGAAAACTGCATTAAATTTCTAAAACTGCATTTACATCAGGCAATTACATCCTAAAAACTGCATTTGCATTTTCCTACTACATGTAATTCTAAAAATGATTTACATTCTAAAACTGCATTTCATTCTGTATTTACATTCTCCAACTGCGATCGCATTACTTTCACCGACTGCATTAATATTCTAAAAACTGCATTTGCATTCTCCTACTATATTTTCATTCTAAAAACTGCGTTTACAATCCTAAAAACTGCATTTAAATTCTAAAACTGCATTTACAAGTCAGCATTTTACATCCTAAAACGCAATTTTGCATTTTCCTACTCACATTTAACATTCTAAAACTGAACTCTGCATTTACATTCTTAAAACGCATTTACATTCTGTATTTACATTCTCCAACTGCAATCTGCATTTACTTTCACCGACTGCATTAATATTCTAAAACTGCATTTGGCATTCTCCAACTGCATTTAACCTTCTAAAACTGCATTTTACATTTACATTCTAAAACTGCATTACATTCCTGCATTTACATTCTTCAACTGCATTGCATTCTAAAACTGGCATTACATTCTAAAAACTGCATATTTACATTGTGAAACTGCAAGAAATTAAAAATAAGTAAACTCCTTTTTTTAATTTAAGCATTTAAAATGCATTTACATTCTGTATTTGCATTCTCCATCTGCACTTCCATTCTCCAACTGCATTTACATCTCCAGGCTTCATGTACATCCCCACTGGCATTTACATGCGCCTCCCTCCAACTGCATTATTTGCCATTCTAAAACTGCATATCATTCTAAAACTGATTTGACATTCTAAAACTGCATGTACATACTCCATTGCATTATATTCTCCAACTGCAATTGCATTCTCCCCACTGCATTTGCCTACTCTAACTGCATTTACATGTCTAAAGCTGAATTTACATTCTGCTTTACATCATAAACGCTTTGCATTCTCCTACTATATTTACATTCTAAAACTGCCGTTTACATTCTAAAACTGCATTTAAATTCTCCAACTGCATTTACATTCAGCAATTACATCTAAAACTGCATTTGCAGTTTTCCTACTACATGTACATTCTAAAACTTGCATTTCCATTCTAAAACTGCATTTACATTCTGTATTTACATTTCAACGCATCTGCATTTACTTTCACCGACTGCCTTAATATGCTAAAACTGCATTTGCATTCCCACGCATTTACATTCTAAAACTGCATTTACAATACATTCTAAACCTGCACTTACATTCTGCATTTACATCTTCACGCATTGCATTCTAAAACTGCATTACATGTCTAAAACTGCATTTACAATTCTGCATTTATATTTCTCCAACTGTCATTTACAATCCTAGAACTGCATTTATGTCTAACACTTAAGGTGCCCAGGGGGGGGTTCCATAGTACCAACATTTGCTTTTTTTGGTTGCGATTTCTCGGTTACGCAATCAAAATTTTTTCAAGAGTTTTTTTGTAATTGTCTGATTTATGACTACTCTTCTCCTGATACAAAAAGAATTTAAATCCGCCCACGGCTTCATTAGAATAATTAGGTTGGGTCCCTAGGTAACCAACCCCCCCCCTTGGGCACTAACGGAAGTGAAAAATTCAGATATTTTACTAATTAAAATAAAGTCATTAAATCTGGATTTTTGCTTAGATATAAACCTTAGGAGGTATTATTAATAATTTAATAGACTTAAATCAAATAACCTTTATATTCTGATAGCATCAATTCTAAGTTTGTCTTTCCGTGCTCTTAACGTGTAAGTCTATGGGAAAATTAGGCGATTTTGAAGTTTGTGAGAAAATACAAGGATGGTATACATTTGGCTATATTTTGCAATGATTAGTTTAATTGGTTATTCTAGAGTAGAATAAATAATGAATTATTTGGTTCAAAACCTTATATTGGAGTTTTTTGCTGAGGATGGACATGTTCGACCCACTCTGTTTTCTAGAGTGATGCAGTTCAACACTGGCTGTAGGTCATATTCCAGGTCGGATGTTCATTTTAGCGTGTTGTATGTTGTTCTTACGTGACCCATTTATTTGTGTTAGTGTCAGGATCAACTCCCAGGAAAGTGGTTATCTGGGTTGGGTCCCTAGTAACCCCCCCGCCCCCCTTGTGCACTAACGTAAGTTTTTTAGCTTGGGCACTTAAGTGTTAAACTGCTTTACATTCTTATTTAACATTCTCCAACTGCATTTTCACTACGCCCAAATGAATTACATTCTAGTTTCCCCTTCGCCAACTGCATCTACATTCTGCAAATTTTACATCTAAATGCCTTTGCATCTCCAACTGCGGTTTAACATTCTAAAACCGCATTACATTCTAAAACTGCATTACATACTAAACTGCTTTACATACTCCAACTGTATTTACATTCTTAAACTGCATTTACATCTAAAACTGCCTTTACAAAACTGTATTTATAACTGCATTACATTCTAAAACTGCAATTTACATTCTAAAGTGCTTTACATTCTAAAACTGCACTTACATTCTAAACGGCATTTATATTCTGAATTAACATTCTCCAACTCCGTTTACATTCTCCACTCCTTTACATTTCAC
>JAMKCH010038671.1:0-13894 GCA_023653785.1 Ophioderma brevispina | reverse complement strand
ATATTCGCAATAATTGCCATGCAGAAACAACCTTTGCTGCTGTGGTCTTAATTGTGTGGACCCGCAAAGATTCGACTTCGCCCTAACAACCCTTTGCCCTTCAACCTCTGGAGTCCGAGATGCATAAATACCCGGGTTTACCCAGAATTACACATTAAGACTGGAAGTTCCCCATTAATGACCTCTGACCCCCTGCCGAGCCAATTTTGTGAGGATCTAAGCTGCTTCATATGCAGAGTCATGTGACTATGCTACCTTGGCATATAATTTTATGAAGATTTTTCACATTAGAACCGGAATTGGCCCCCTTAACGACCTTTGACCTCATCCTAGCATTCTTTTGATGAATGTCTACAACTGCCTTCACGTACATGAGTTACGTTGACCATGCTCCCTGTTGGATATAGCAAATACGATTTTTGGAAGATTTATTCACATTAAACGCCTGGAGTGCACCTTATGACCCCTTAATGACTTTTTGAATCACAATTCCTGTGTTAAAATTAGTTCAGATTATCCCTTAAATCCCTAAACTAGTGAATAAGGCTCTGCTGGGCAAAAACAAGCACCTCTCATACCTGTTCAAGAATCAACCCAGCTCGCATACAGAGACTGTGCTGTCGTCGACCTTCTTGTCGACACGCTGGTAAACTCTCCAGCTCCCCATTCAACATCTTTATACTGACATGGAATAACTACCTGGCTAATACTCCAAGACCAGATCACTCCCACTATTACACCTATGACAGAACTACCACCTGTCAGCTTCCATTCAAGGAATGGGTTCACCTTTAAAACCGGATCGCACAGAGTGCGGTCGCTTCAATAGCCATATGCACCGATGGGGGCTGGCCATCGCCAGCCTGCAAATGTGGTTCCCAAACTCCACAGACGGGGATAACATTCTCAATGAGTGCCCTACTACCTTTCGTCACTCGGTGGACATAGACTTCTCAAACCTAACCATCAACAGTGAGCTGTGGCTCCCCATTTACAACACATTTAGCTGCTGCCTCATCACTCAGAAGAAGAAGAACCGCCTATAATGCCGTGTTTGGTTCCACTTTTCAAAAATCACGGACGGACCCTGCCGTGTGTTTTAAAGTGGAAACCAATAAGATAAAATAACAAACAAATAAGCTACCCACCGTCCCTTTTTTGCCGTAATGGTCAAGTTTTTAGATAATTTTCTCTAGGGACGTAAGGGATACAAGCCACAGAGGTGTTGCAGAGAAATTAAAAAATTATATAGATCTGGAGACAGATCTGAGCTCAGTCGAGATAGAATCAAATTTTAGCCAGTGCTTTTGAAAATATGACCTTTAACTCCCTTTATGCCCCTTAATGACATTGAATAACTGAACGTATTTTCGACGTTCAGAATGTCATAAGAATCATTCAGTCAATTTCGTCAATCTGAGCATTTGTAAAATTTGATCTTTGACATCTAATGGACCTTGAATGACCTCTTAATGACGCCCATATAACTTGGATGCATTTTTAACAATGCACTGTTGGCAAGGAGCATCAATGTGCTATCCCGCATCTTGCATATGTTTTTTAAGATATTTTAGAGTCAGACCGAAATGACCACAAATTACCTTGATCAAAATTTCATTAAGTACTTTTGTAGAGGATGTCAAACTACATACATGAGTCACATACAATGTAATTTTAAAAAAAAAAAAAAATGCATTTAATGACAATCAGTCCATTGACCTTTGTGGCCCCAGATGACCCTTGTGATTAAGACACTATCAGTGATTTGGCTAAATCAGGCACATCGAAAAATCATCAAAAATCAGATGGGTTGCATGTACGTACAAGTACAGGTATCCTAACATACCCCTGCAAATTATAAGACCCAGAAGTCAACCTATAAGGACAGAATCGGAGATTTTTAGTCATTACGGTCCGAACGGACACTACTACAACACGTAATTGAATGAGATCGTATCTTGGAACACGCCTTTTCTTCCATTTTCTTTCAATTCTACAGCGGGAAAAGGTAACTTATGAAATTCTACAGACTTATCCTTCACTCTGAGCTATTCCTGCAATTCTAAATATTTTTCAAATACTGATAGTGCTTTAACATTTCAATGAGTACGTTTGTAGAGGATATGATCTATCCCACATACACTAGTCCGCGTGATCATCTGTATAAGCCGTTTTAAATTTTGATAGAGAGAAGAAGAAAAAAAGCTGTCCAGACGAAAAGCACCGTCCAGGACCTCGACCAGTCAGAGAATTCAAGAGAGGCTGCACGAGATACCAAGAGAAATATAGAAGTATAGCAAGAACAAATATAAAAACCACAGAAAAAAAGGAGCCCGCAATATTTTTTGATACACGGTTGATTGCGACCGAACAGATACAGCCGTTCCGAAGGCACCGGCTTGGTGAAAAAACAATGTGATAACAACACACACAGCTGAGAAACCCAACAACACGAATCGCAAATAAAATTCACAGTTGGACACTTCAATAAGAGTTATAAGAAGACAGCAAAAACAAGTACCCCGATACATTGTCATTTTTATACTTTGTAATAGCAAAAAAGCTAACTGGAACTGGAATAAACCCCACACAACTCAAATGCATGTTACGATGTAGACAAAAATCGCCCAAAGACTGTGATTGCGAAGGCCTTGACTATTTCTGTGCTTGTGCTATTGTTTTCGCGGCCATTTATTGCGTAGGCATATTGGGTCGGCCCGGTCCATTGTGTTTGCTGTTTTGGAATATAATTGAAAAACTTGTTGTGTTTCCCATCTATTCCTGTCCATATTGAGAGACCATTCAAATGACAATTCGGAATAATGAGTCCTAAATGACGTGGAAACCAGTGTCTTTCATACTGTAGCACGTATGTTGTTTTAAGAATAAGTGGGAGGAGATTGAATTAACGGGAGATCGACCTTCAGCGTTGAAGTCGGCGCCAAATGTAAAGTTTCAGATGAATTGAAATATGGACAACTATCCTCAGTCGACGGCATAGAATTTTTCACATTGTGTGGCAAGTATAAGAAGTGCTGTCATAGATACCAAGCAGTTAAGTCATTGGGTATATCTATTTCCTGTGCATTGTTGCGTAAGGCGTTCCGACAAGTTCATTGCGAAAGCATTTTGGTCTGGTCCTGGTCCATACTGTTCGTTTGGAGTGAATTTGGAAAGAGAAGATTGACGAATCAGGAATCGTCCTTCATGTTGAATCCCGCGCCAGGTTAAATGCAGGTGTTTGAAGTATGGACTTGATCTCCAGGGATGGCATAGAATTCTTCTCGCTCGCCTCCCACAGAAAGCCTACAAGAAGAAGCAAGAACAAACCACACTACCAGAAATAGCCCTTGGATTTGGTATGCCAATAAAAAACAAAAGCACGTACAAGACGAATACACTCATACTAAATTAAACGCAATCGGCAACGTAACAAAGTGTATAACGTAACCGCCCCCTTACAAATAGACCAGATACAAAACAACTTTGGATTTTGTATCGAAATATAGGTATAAAAACTGCTGGCAAACTAAAACAATCAACACACAAAAATAACAAACTGGGAATCGGGCCCAAAATGTAAAACAGAATAAGATCAAACTAAAACACTGAAAGCATGTTGGGATTTTCTACCCAAATAAAGATCAACACAAGCAACAAACGAACCGATTGCCACAAAATAGAAGTAGTTGCTTGTAGGAAAAGGGTTGAGAGAGGTTACCAGAGAGTTAAAATTGCTGTTAGATCCATTCTGTGGGCATTGTAGCATTCTTTCGACAAGTTTATAGGCGTCAGGCAAGTTTGGTCCTGTCCTGATGGTGGTTCATTCTGTTCGATTGGAGTGGAATTTGGAAGGGGATTGAAGACTAACGAGATCGCCTCCATGTTTAAATTCGCGACAGGTTTTAAGTGGGCGATAAGTTGAATTATGGCTTTGAGTCCTTCCGGGGATGCATATAATTATTCTCCCACCGAAAACATAAAAGAAGAAGGTAGAACAAACCACAGACACAGAACATAGGCTTTGGGTTGTGTATGTCAATAAAAAACAAAAACACCAACAAGACGACGAATACACTCACGTACTACAATTAAACGCAATCGGTAACGCAACAAATTGTACCATAACCCCTTATACAAAATCAAACCAGAAGACAAAACAATTTGGTATATCTGTATCCACATATCCAGGTCATAAAATTTGCAGCATAAACCCACACACAAAAATAAACGACGGGAAACGGCCACGGAAATAAAAAAGAAATAAGAGCAAAACTGTAAAACACTGAAATGCCAATTTTGGGCTTTGCTGTCCAAAATACATACAGATACACCTGTGCACAAGTTAACAATACAACCAAATCAAGACACAAATGAAAGCACCACAAGATGAATAAGCAAGAACAATAAACCATTGTAAAAAGCATACCCACTGGTTGAAGGCAACACCACAAACGCCAATAAAACTCACCAGTTGGAAACGCCAATAAAGAGTATATCAAAATAACAAAAACATAAAAACAGACACAGTTTGGTTTTTTTTAACTTTGAATACAAAAATCCTACACATGCACACACATCGCAGCTCAACTCGACAGTTACGCAGGCGAATAAATCGCCCAAACAGATTCACCTAACGTTCTAATAACCTTCTTACTATGAAAATGAGCTCGAATCAATCCGACCGTGGCCTTTGACTTTGCCGTGCATTGTGGCCTATTGCTCGACAGTTTTATTGGCGGAGGAATTTTGTTCTGGTCCCGGAGTGGTAAAATTTGAAAAAAACTGTTCGTGTTTTCCCCGTCTCTTCGTGTTCATACTGAGAAGAGACTCAACTGACGATTCGGAATTATGATCCCTCAATGGACTAGGAACTGTTGTCATTCATACATGTAGCACGTTGTTGTTTAAAACAATAAGTGGGGACGATTGAATAATGGGGGACGACCTCATTGTTGAATTCGGCGCCAGGTATAAGTTCAGATAGAATTAGAATATTGGACACGAGTCCTTCATGCTAGGCACATAGAATTGTTCACTTGTGTGCAAGAGAAGTAGTGCTAATGGGAATAGTTTCAGCAGGGGTTACCATAGTAGTTAAGATGCGTTGGTAAGCGAGCCTAAACCTATTGTTTGTTCATAGCCGAGGACTTGCTTGGGTAGCTTGGTGCCCTTTTCGTCATGTGTCTGAATTTGAAGTAGATCTCCATTCTGGTACCATATGAAAGTATGCTAGTGCCGGCCCTAGTACCTCGACTGTGGTCTTTGTTCAGTATCAGGGTTCCCTGGGCCCCGTGAATTGCTTGCGCTTTGTGATCTTGGATGATATATGATGTTTTGTGGCGCTGATTTCTGTGAACAAGTTGTATCAGAATCATTACGATGTCCATGGTTTTTCTCACCGCTTTCGCTCTCGATTCATTGCTTTTGAGATAGATGCGCTGTAAGCGGAAAATACCGTGTCAGTACCGTGTTTCGTGAATCTTCTCGAGTCACTTGTGCTCAGATGGTTCGTTTGATATTGACCGATTGGACGGATTGCGGTGCCAGGGACAAGCAATCTGAATTATTATAAGGTCCCAGGTACTTTTGAAAGGCTTGTGCTCCGTGTTTCTGATGGTTATGCTAACGAAAGGGGTTCGGTCAGATTTGCAGAAGAGCAACCAAGACAATGGTGCTAAATCTAGCGTCGTTTCTAGGTCTTCCTTGCATCTTTGAGTCTTGTTCGTGCATGTGTTTGAATTCGAGTGGTGTCGCAAAAATCGAATTCATTGAAACAGCGCCAATTAAAGTCCGATATCCCGTAAGACTCCCGGTTCATGTGAGTCTTCGCTCGCGATTTTGTGATGTCGATAATTTCGGCGTGATTGCGGCGATCCGCGTAACATCAGAACATTAGCATGTACTGGGGCTTCTCACAGCTTGTGCTCTGCAATTCGTTTACTGTTGGTCTTGATGCGATTGCTCTAAGCAGGTATTCTCGTCCTCATTACCGTGTCCGGGAATTCTCGAGGTGTGCTCAGCTGATTTTGGCAGGGCTTCGGACAGGCACTAGGCGGTATCTGAATTATTGACCATGTCCCTGGTTCTTGAATAGCATTGTTCTGTGATTCTGTTGATGTTGATGTATGCCCCTCTTACTACCCTCATCCTACCATGCGATTTATTGGGTTCCGTTTTGCGCTGTTAGATATTTCAAAAAGTAGCAAGTTCCTGAACAGATCAAATATTATCACGGATCTTGTTGTGGAATTTGGCGTGGCATTGCATTGTCGATGTCTGCATCATCTTGTACTAGGTTGCCAGTCTCTGGGCCAGGTATGTCCATCTCTCTCTGGTTGTGTGACCATAAGTTCTGGGCTGAGGTCGCTATCCTCTCCCGACTCAGGTGACCATTTCTCCTTGTTGTGTGACCAGAAATTCTTGGCCGAGGTCGATATCATCCCTGACTTATGTGATCATCTCTCCTTGCATCGGTGGCTGAATATCCTCTGTTACAGCTACTTGGAGGAAGTGCAAGCAAATGGGCGTTCGTTGAAAGTAAATTCTTCAAAACATTTAAGCATGATCTTTTCTCATCACCTTGAACCGGGGTTGTTTTGCAAACTTGTAAGATAGAGGTGGAAACGTTACCGAATTAAAAAGCCCTGGGCTCTCTGCTAAGAAAGTGCTGTCATTATAGCGTCGGAGTTTGTGAGGATTTGAATCAAGTCGAAGGTGTATCATTTGCCGTCGACACGCAAGTTCCGCGGTTGTAATTACACACCCTTCTCCACATACCTCCCTCTGAGCTTTAGCATTTGATTCGTACTCCACACCATCTCTGCGGTGTAGCATCTCAAAGTTCCTTCCGCAGTGTCATTGTCTTTGGAAGGTAAACAACAACCACTTCGGTGTTTTGAGTAGTAATATCCACCCATGAGAACTTGTAGGTGGACATCTCTACTTGTTCCTCCGGTCAAGCAGGAATGGACACATCCAATACCTTTTGGTTTTCCGGTCTGTAGCTCTTGCGGCCGTTTGAATGGTGCTGCAAAATATTATTGTTCAGAAAAATCCCCTGAACTTTCACTCCTACCTATTTTTAGACGTGTGGGTTTTTGTTTTGATAATTTTTTTAAAAATGCTGGCACTACACGGTACGTACTATCATCACTTTGGGTGAATCAAAAGTTAAGAGGCCTATCAGTGATTTGATAAATTCAGAAAATCGAGTTAAAATCATTTTTTCCTATCTGGACACGTATAGGTACCCCACATACCACACAAGTGATAAGACCCAAACGCAGCCTAATAAGGATAAAATCGGATATTTTAGTCATAAGTGGCCGTACGAACACTTACAATACACTTTATTGAATTGACGTTCATTTGAATACTCTCGTTTTTCTTCTTTTCTATCAATTTCCTCAGTTTGAAACAAAAAATACTTATGGAAATCGACTAATTTAATCCTTCACTTTCACCTCTATTCCGCAAATATCAATCTTCTGACTCTTCGGGGGAATCAGTGATAGTGCCTTTAATGTTATTGTGTTTGATAACATCATCTGACTTGTTTATTTAATCCGTAACAGGACCTATACGGCACAAATCTAATCTTTATATAATATCGTTCTACTCTACTTCTTAGGCGTACATTAAGGCTTTGCAGTCACCCCTCTAAAATGTTAAATTCCGTAATATTGATTGTATCCGCTCAGGGATAAAATAATGATACGAGGAATAAAAAAGTAACACACTATTATTTTTTTAATAGTCAATAAAAAATTATAATCATTCATTCACCGATGTAAACACAAAATCCCTTTATATGAACCGACCCTAAGTCACCGCGAATCCTTTGACAAGAACTCCTAAATACGCCATCTGTTATCCTGTAACATGTAGTTGGGGCCCTCTATTTAACATCGGGGAAATTTGTCATTAATAGTCACTCATAAGCGTGTAGGCAAGTATTTATGCAAAATATCGTCAACAGTCTTTCAACAAGCCAATCGACATTTTTTTGCGCGAATTGATTTTTTTTTCAGTTTTAGATACTATATCAGGCGACATCTGTTTCATATACCAAATATTGAGCAAAAGTAACATTCGAATTTGTAAATTTAATAAATTTCTCACTTTGGATCATACCCAAACGACCATGAAAGTTTTCCAAACAGAACAATCTGCATTACTTTGCGTTACCTAAACACAACCGTACACACCACTTTTTATTTGTCACACATCAAATTCACAATTGGTCTTTCTTTCCCATAGACTTACACCGTTAAGACCACTGCGCGGATCATGACAAATTAAAATTTATGCATCAGCATACAAGGGTGATTTTGATTTAAGTATTATGTATTATTAATTAATGCCCCCCAAGTATAGACTTAGCAAATTATAATTAGTAAATATCCTGATGGTGTTTTCCGTTCTCCGTTATTTCACAAGAGGGGGTTCCTATGGACCCAACTAATTATTCGACTGAAGCCTTGTTTCGTATTTAATTTTTTTGGTATCAGAAGAAGCGTATTTCATAATGGTACGATATCCAATAAAATCCCTTGCAACTCGAGAAATCACAACTTTTAAAACAAAACACAAAAATTTTGGGTACTATGGAGCCCTCCCCCCTTGGGCACACTTATGTTAAAATTAAATTGTCAAAAAATACCCTTATTTCATTTGAAAATGTTCACCACAAACTACTATTTGTATTAGGTACGCTAACTTGTGGCAAAAATAGGAACAATCACCCTCCGTTATACCTGTTGCTGCAATTAATTGATTGTTGAAGTTGGTATATTTAAGTAAACCAGATTCAAATCAGCTAAGTTAGTCACTTCAAGTTCTAACAACTAGAGCCATTTGGTAACACTCATACCGGACACAAACTAGGGGGGGGGGGGGGGGGGGGGGGGTCACAACTTCAATTTTTTACAGGATTGGTTCAAAAACATCTTGTTGAAACCCTTTCAACTTTTTGTATGATATTTTTCATTTTTAATTTCAATATTAATTTGAAAGGAAGTAATGTATATAAATTCAATGTTTTATATCTATATATTCCTCTGAAGGTAGCATAGGTCTCGTGGTTAGGTATTTGCGTTCATATAATCATCAGAGGGTCCCTGGTTGATTTCCAGTTAGATGGCCTTACATGTATAAAAAATTTACATGATTAATTACAGCAATTTAAGATCAATATGCAATGTAAAACATATTATCTCAACATCGTTTTCGTGTTTTCTCTTTCTGTCTATACTTCTCAACATAAAACCTACGATATTATTTTGAGTTTCATCAGCAACTTAATTATTAATATTTAACTCACTTGATAATTTTCTCTTTGTACTTACTAATACGCGCAATAAAGTAGTGGGTGATTTTGAGTACATGTTAGACAAATTATAATTCACCGACTTGTCACTTCAGCCATCTCAATTAAAATACATGATTAATGGGTAACGGAAACGATTACTCCTTGAAATTTACTCAATAAAATTGAATGCAACCCGATTACACGTATTTTATTGAGTTCTTTTACTCATCGACCTTTTCAACAACATAAAGTATAAGAGTAACTACTCTAGCGAGTAAGTGACTCCCACAGGGAAAACCTATATATGTTTGCGATCTGTTTGATTGACAAATAATCACTATATCCCATGGGAATATTAATTTCATTTCAAATTGTTACCACAGACCACTGCCTACTCCGCCAGTCGTTTGTTTTTAACGATTTTTTATAACCATCATTTGACACTAATTACCGACACACTTTCTATAATGGGTTTTCGGTTATTTGAAAGTAGTACACCAACATGACTCTTGGTGTTTTATTTTCAGTGACAGCTGGAGCTACTACAATGTTAATAACTATAAAATAAAAGATACAATATGATTAAGAGTTGTTTTTTTTATTTTTAGTTTATTAGAACATAAAAAAATGTTAATTCATTCTAAAACACGTGTTGTCGTGGTCGAACATTAGACTTAAAAATGATTTTCGTCCGAACGCCTCGTAAATTAATCAAATATAAATTACGTGATGGTAAGATAAAGCTTTCGTTTTTGATAACATACTGATCTTTGATTCCTTTTACTCTGCACAGGTATCAAATTGCCCCATTCAGGCAATAAACAGATAAATCACAACTTCTTCCACTTAACGCTATGGGAGGGTACTGTCAATAATTTCACAAAACCCAGGGTTTCAAACGTTAGACCTACATTTTTGGATGTCCTTACAGTGTACATTTTGGATGTCCTAAGTGGGCACAAGTATTTGCCTGGAAGATACGATACAGCGGTAGCTGACGCCTAGTCACTCACATTTAACATATTCTTAGCAAATCTGTGATTTTTTTTAAAAAAAAGAAAAAAAAAAAAAGAATCTGATTTCAACTGATTTTGTAGGTACGGTGTCCACATTTACCAAAAAAAGAGTTATCGTTGGGGGTGGGGAATGGAAATTGTTTTTTTTTTCGGGAGTCAAAGGTCAATACAGGGGTCAAATTTTGAAATTGATCAAATCTTTTGAAAATTATTACCAAGTTAAGAGTTTAATCATAAGGATTCCAAAAAAGGTATAGTTTGTACTATTGCGGGCGAAAGTTTTTGAGTTATAGGCTTGTACAACAGCAAAATCACTAAAAACGGTCATTTTCAGGTGTAAATGGGTAATATTTTAAAATTACTCCGATTTTTGGATTATAAAAAACTGGTACCAATTATTGATGGAAGCTCAGAGGATTAAATAAGGAATGTTTTGACTGTACTTGAAATGCGTATTTCCCAATGCAGGGGCACCAATGGTCAACATCCATGCATCATGGGGCTTGACCTTGTTCCCTCCACCCTATGGTCGGTAAGTAAGCATGTAAGACCACTCAAAATATTCCTTATTGTTTATCCTAGGAGCTACATCTATATTTGCATCATTGTGTTATAGTCGCTAGTAGCAAAACTAGTCGCTTTAAGATATCGCTGCTTTCAGTGCAAGTCTGTCGTCAGGGCACATTTTCGTCAACAAAAAATCGAATGTGTCGAATGTGATTTTTACACAAAAGGTTAGTCCGAGTTGTCTCAGAAAAAATCACTTGCTAAAGCTGTAAGAAAGTCTGAGTAAAAAAGGAAACCTGTAATGCAAATCTTAAGAAGGGATAATGGGCTATTATAATGGAGAAAGAAAATTTACTGATTGTCATAGAATGGTTTTGGTAAAAGTGATACAGCATTTTAGAAAAGTGTCAAATTTGATTAAGGGACTTTTCACGATTTGGTGTAAAAACCCCAATTTTAGAAGCAAGATTACAAGCCATTAGTTTTTATCAAGTACTTGCCTTCAGTCAAGTTGCTGGAGTGAAATAATAAATTTGTTTTATAGTAGATCAACCCATCATGTCACCAAAAGTTAGTTTTTGACCCCAGAGTCGATTATTTGGGAGAGGAGGCGGAATTGCTCCTTCAAAATCAATATGGGCCAGAATCGCCTGTTTCCAGAATGAACTAAGATAATTGCTTTTCATGTTTACATCATCTTTACATGAGGGCTAAAGACTTTTGTGCTTCGTAGCCAAAACACGGGCGTTCAAAAGCCAGTAATTAAACTCACATGTTACTTTGAATACCATTGAAGCATTATACGATTAGTTTTAATGTTTTTTGAGAGTTAATGGCTAAAATGTGCGTATTCTGACTTGAATTGCTCATTAAAGGTGCAACGAGCGACTTCAAGTCGGACTTATTTTCTGATGAAATGTAGTCATTCACATTGACCACGTACAATAGATTCCCTACCTATATGCCTTATATTTCAATAGAAAAAATAGCCTGAATTTGTATTTGCTCCCTATAGGAAATTAGAAATTTCACAATTTATGTACCCAAGAAGAAAAACATGTTCACCAATTATCCTTTCAGATGGGGATCTTTTTGATGGAAAGCTTACACCAGTGCAAAAATCAGAAATTTTCACATTTTTTATGGCATTACCTGTTTTTAAATCTCTCTTTGCACTTTCAAGCATGGAATTGATTTTTCTTTGCTATCAGGGAAAGCGTTCCATAGGTGCCCCCCCCCTTTAAAGTGCCAGGAAACAGATTTTTTTTTTATGTCCTCGCACTAACAAATACCCTAACCCTAAGGCCAAATAAAAAAAGGATTTGTTACATGTAGAACTTTGAGAGGGGTACATATGGAACTCTTGATACTCAAACGTTTCAATAGACCTTAGCATGGACCGTTGTTTCCACCACTGCACATGCCCCTCATTCAAGCCCCATACCTTTGGAAAGTACTAGAGGTGACCCGTGCTTAATCACCATAATATGAAAGCTGTGGGTTCAATGTTAACACTCTGATACTTTAAAAAGATATTTGGCTGGCCAAACAGCCAAACATTCTTCTTTCTTTTGTAATTGCGAAAATGCCTTCTTAGTTTAATAATACAAAGTTCAAAGATGTTAAAGATCAGCCAGAAATGTGGCCTTATGTGGAATGCACATTTTCTGGAATTAATACAGGTTTATGCGCATAATAGACGAAAATTAAATGTTTTATACAGTTAAACTAACGCCCCCCCCAGGGCTGTAGATGAGGTGACATTTGAAATGTTTTACAAATGCGTATCGCCTTATTATCAATTATTGTGTGTATGGTGTGGCAGCCAGGAAATAGTATGTTTTCATGACCCGCATACAACATTTTCAGATTTGACCTTAGATGGACCCCATGCATGACCTAAATGACTGCAGAATTTTGGACATCGGAATGTGGACAAAACCTACTAGGTTCCTGACAATACGACTTAATATATTTGACCTGTAGTGACTAGACCTTGTAATGACCTAAGAATTTTGCATCCAAGGCTGATTAAAACTACCAGGTCTGGGTTATTAGACAAACTATCATTCGTTATCGCCAAACTATCATCAACTATCATCTAGAAAATATCACCCCAAAATCTATTCCTACATAACTTCAAATAAAATCTCGGACAACAAAACAATATCATCTACAAAACATCACACATGAAATCTAACCTAGCCACTCTCCCACAAAATGTTCGTAGACAAGGAAGAGACAATCTCGACTATCATTGACAGATGATAGGTTTGCGGACGATAATCTTATACACTATAAGGTATTTCTTAGACACTCTTTCCGAGATATTTTCAAATTATAGGATTCTAATAGATGTGATAGTTAGATGACATATCTGATACACGTCTGATATTTTCTAGGACGCTTCTAGAATCTATGAAACTACCTTTCTACACGTGTCTAAATTCTAGATTCTAATTACGACGATTAATTTAAGTAGGACGTATATCTGAGACATATGAGGATATTTTTGACAATTCTAGGACCCTAGGAAATGACAGGAATATTGATCGAATGATAGTTAGACGATCTATCTGATACACCATCACATTGTTTTCTGACACTTTAGGGACTCTAGGGAAAATGACACGGACATTATATGAAAGTAATAAATGAGTGTATGTCATTCTTTAAAGGGTGTTACACACTTTTCCTAAATTCTTAGGGACTAAATTGGTTTGTGCCTAGATGATAGTTAGCCGATATATCTGATACACTATCTTCTTTTTTCTAGACGCTTCATGACTCTAAGAAATTCAATTCGAACCCTTCTAAATTCTAGACTCTAATTTTATGATGATAGTTAGGACGATATATCTGATGACACAATCTGAATTTTTAGTGCTTCTAGACTCCAATGAACTACACTGTGTAGGACGCATTCTAAATTATAGACTCGAATTATATGATGTAGATGATATATCTGATATATCACTATCTGGATATTTGTAGACGCTTCTAGACTGTAGGAACTACCACTTTGAATACTGTTATATAGCCTCCAATTTTTCTGATT
>JAMKCH010038670.1:0-14409 GCA_023653785.1 Ophioderma brevispina | reverse complement strand
ATCATGGCAATTAAGTCAAAGCGAACTATTAGTAAGCTGGTAACTCAAGCGAAGTTTCAATCATATATACGTACATTGTATAACTAACTTTTCACAACCTTCTCTCCACCTAATGCTTGCTGCTTTATATGCCAGTCAACCCCTGTTGTGGAAAGGTCGTAGAACTACGATATTTTCTAGTTATAAATTTGTAAAGTTATCCAACATATATCAGAAACAGAGTTATTAAAATATTGTATTTATGTTTTGATGGGGGTATAAAATAATGCTCATGTGGTTTATGTGGTTTATGACAGATAAGGCATTTGTGGAGTGCATTCGGCGTTCGGGGATATTCATTGGCACTTGGAGGCATTAATAATAAAGTAATATATTGATAAAGCGGGCCACTGGTGACACTCGCGCTAAAGCGCCTCGTGCTCACAGTGCCCGCCTAATTGCATATTTAATTTAATTAATGCTCCCAGCATGCAATTATATCCCCGAATGCACTCCACTAATGCCTTATCCTATCCATAACAAGTTTTAAAGCGATAACCCAAACACTCTCTTTGCAACGGCATGGTATTGATTCTCGTTCAAACGTCAAAGGTCAGAAATACCCTTAAAAAACACACAAAATAAGCTTATGCTGATTATATATAACCAGATTTAATTATTTTATCATAATGGTTCAATAATTTGGTATTGTTATGACGTCCGTAGACGTCTAATTTCAAGAAATACCTTTCAAAAACACAAATAATTGAGCCTTGTACACAAATGATCTCAATTTTTTATATAATAAACAGTGTTAAAAATGATCTTTACTTGATTTGGTTCCAGAATTTGGAATGTCCCAAACAAAATCTAATATACTTACACAATTAAGATTATTAATACTATAAAGTTTAGGTGCCTATTTTAAGGCGTTGGCAGTTCAACGATGATATGTTCTCACATCGAAGATCCACAATGAAGTATAAACTCCTAGTTAAATTCCATGGGAATCTCTCAGTCCTGAAGATAACTTTTGGCCAGCAGTTCAAGACGACAGGTAAATAATTCCCTCTAACGACATTTATTAATCCACAGATATCATCCAAGATAACAACCACGATTTCTTCTGTTCACAATTTGGAATCCTATTTGATTCCCAGCACTTTCGGCTTCAAAGACGACAGTAAAATCATTAACAGCACTGCTGTGCTCACATGGTACTTTCTCACATGTGTGGATCTCAAATCTACCATTATTGTAGATACAACGGAGCTATCTTCTAGCTACTTGTTAGTAGTTGATGCGGGCAGAGAGTCGCTTCCAGTGATCTATTTAACGACTCACAGATAGATTCCCTTCTACTTCTAAACAATATTCATTACAAATACATCATCCTCATGCATAAAACATAACCTTACACTAGCTGACCAATCGGAATCATCACCGAATACATCACTTCATAATATAATAACTCTATGGGGGAATTCCCAAGATCTTGCAATGTTTTGAGATCTTTTAATAAGCATCAACCAGCTTCTAAGTTTAGGCATCCTTGGAATTCCCTCCCCACTTCCCATATAACATTATGTCCCCAAAAACAATATTTCATGTATTACACTAAAAGAATTTTATTATGATCCTTTTATGTCCACTAGTGGTCCAAGTTTAAAGGAAGCGTTGCCAGTTCCACGATGATATGTCCTCAAATCGAAGCCAATACTCGAAATGACAACATGCATATAATTCCAAGGTTACAAAATCCAACGGGAATGCTTGTAAACGTAATATAATATAATTTCAAGGGTACAAAATCCAGTGGTAATCTTGAAGGTAATTTTGTCCATCCAGTTCAAGATACGACATTGGTTTTCCTCGACATACTAATATTCTGTCTGCCGGCAGCACCCATCCAATTATTGATCAAATCACCACCTAATGTCCGTTTGTCGTAATTAAATGTCCGCTTTTAGGAACACCAACTGGAATCCTTTTTGAAACTGAAGCTCTGCCTCTGGGCCTCGAGATTTACAGCGAAAAATAGCTTGTACAATATGCAACTCCTGTGGTATATCAATTGATCCTGATACCATGTACTGCCATGACCTCATACTGAGATCCAAAACTGAAAAACTGGCTGGCCAATCTATCCTCTCTCCACCATACTGGAGATCCACACTGACAACTTGCTGGCCAGTCTACCTCCTGAATCTCTCATTATATAAGATTTCACAACTAGTATTTCCCTATCTCTACTAAATAATCCATTGGCATCGTCTTATGCTAATATTTTTTCCGAAGTTCATCGTAAGTAAAACTAATTTTAGCGCCCTGTCGGAAAGAAGCACTTCGCGTCGTTGGTGTTGCTCTTTAAGCATCCCTTGATTCGGCCGAGGAGGGTTATGCTAATGCATCCTCAATGCGCCTTTGTCCAATCAGTGCTCACCCTTCAGTTCAGGCCCAGCATCTAATGGAATCATTGCATGTCCTGGCGTCCGCTGTATGGGTTTCGCGTCTGTCGGTCACAACTCAATCGGCTCCACGTGTGTAGGATGGTTTTCTTTTCCCTCCTTTCTCTATACTTTTGTATATTATTTTTCCCACCCCCCCCTCCCATTGTCACAGGTGTGTTATGCGCTATATTCCCATTTATCATTGGAGTCGTAATTTCTTGGCAAAGTTACTAGGTACGTCCGTCTCTCTCTCCGCCGCACACGGCGCACCTCTGGTTGTGCGTAGACGCATTCACGCATCATGCCAACACGCGCTTACGCCATGGCCAAGAAATTGTTGCTCAAACTATAGTATTTTATTATTTGTACGGGCTTTTCCCTCTTCACACGCAATTCATTCATGGTAATTTAAATAAGTGTTTGATGGTAACTTAAAGGTTCTCTGCCACCTGTGTATGGGTATTCAGGAAGTGCTCCCTTTGATGAGTGCCGATGAAAGTTTGCATTTCCCAGCCGCGATTGGTCGGAAGTGGCATATGACTGGACTGTGCTTCAGCGTGGGGGGGAATTTGGGGGCGATCGGAGACTGACTCTAGACATGATGGGCGGACTTTCACACGTCCTAGGATTATTGGACTTTAATGACGAGATGGTTAATATTCGAAATGAAGAACAACTTCAATGGCTATTATGATAGCGAGTAAATGATATTGTTTAACGGCTGTTTTGGAGGAAAAGAGCTTTTCAGCAAACTTCAGAGACTGTGTCTTTTCTGTTTTATGAGTGCGATGGAGACGGTTTGTAGATTACGCGTCGACATCACATGCCGATGCATTCATTGTGAACGGGTTTACGAAATCACAATTTTTTTTCGCCATGATTGTGAGTAGAATTCGCCCCTGGGACATTTCATCACACATCCTCGAGTATCTGTAACCTATGGCGGTTACTTGTTCGAGCGACTAACGATGATGACGAGGACAATGACGACGAACACTATGAGCTCAGGACTTTATTCGGACTGATTCGCTAGTGCACTAAATGTTCCGCGGTAGCTGGCCAGCTAGGGGCTGAGCGAACAGGGGATCTAATTAAAGTTTAGATATCTTCGCAGGTTGGAAAGGATAGTTTTTGATTGTTCACAATAAAGACTGCATCGACATGGGAAGACTTTTGACATGTGGTGAATTTTTGTGTGTTTTGATGATATTGTTGAGTATGTTTTGATATTGTGGTGCTTTGCTGGGGGGGGGGAGAATTGATATTGAAGATGTACTTTATGGAGGTTGCTGGAATTTGTGCGGGTTCATTGTAGTTCCCAAATTGGAATGGGATCATTTGGAAGTTTTTGGTTATTGAGTATAGATTGTGGGGAGTTATTAGAAATCGAGGAATTGAGGTTTAGATTACCAAGAGGGGTCAGGGTTTAAAAGGGGGGTTTGGAGTTTTGTAACGTTTGAAATTCAGCAGGCCGCATGAGATTTGCCGTAAACATCGCCAAACTGTGCGATGTGCCTGTACATGTAGCAGATGACAGCAGGTCAATGTAAACTCAGTTTTTGTGTATAATTCTATTGCTTTTTTTACAAAAATGTTTGGGCTTTGTTCCAAATGCAAGGGGGCAACCTTTCATTATTCAGGTTCTTGGAATTTGAAATTAGTCAATTTTCGGTTCAACTCTCCCTAATTGTGAGGTATTAGGAGATCCTATCTGTTTTGATGCCAAATTTGTTTGTATCTGTGCAAAGAGTTTTTTAAGTAAGTGGAGCTCAAGTGTACAAAATTCACAGGTTTGTCATACCGAGCGAATTTCCTGTCGAGTGAGCTACCATGTTGAGTAATTTTAGTTTTTGGTATTGTATGAAGTTGAGATGCTTGCTGTTGAGAATGCTTGTGCAAATCACCCTTCTTTTTGAAAACCTGAGCTTTAGAGGTGTCCAATTTATTATTCTCAAATTAATTTAGTGTGGTGATTGATATAGTGTTGGGATACAGACAGTGTGTCCTTCTGTTTTGGATACGGTACAGTTTTCCACAGGCCTCCATGTTACATGTATATTTTGCATCGTTGAGGTATTTCATAATTATATTGCAGCATCCACCAGACTAGATATGAAGATGCATGTCAAAATGCAAGGTACTGCAAGCTTTTAAGTGGCAGTGTGTGTGTAAGTGTGTGGTGGGAGTGGTGTGAGGATGTTGAGTGTCAAGCGTAATGTCAATTTTGTCATAACTTTTGGAAAATAACTAGTGGCTTATAGTATATTCAGAGTTTTTTAACTACAATTTTTGGGCATATTCAATTTGGTTATTGGAAAGTCATTGAAGTTTACTACCGATTGTGTGTGTGTGTGAAGATGTGTATGAAAGTGGCGAAGGGTTTTTTCAATAATGTGTTATTATTTTTGTCGTAGAATTATGTTTGTCGGTTGCTAGCATGCCTGGATTACCTAGAGTGTCGGTATTCAGACTGTAGGTCGTTTTTATTTTACAAAGGCACCTTTTGAATGGGGGGGGGGAGCAATCAGTGCAGGTTTAAGTTTTTATGTTTCAACATATTTGAAGAAATAGTTGCTTATCTGCTTACAAAAATCACCAAATTATAAGGGATTTTTATTTGAAAAATGATTCAATTTTAATACCGAATTTTGGTGTGATACTTTTATTAACACGGTGGTGTGAAGTTCTTGCTATGTAGAGTTCAATGGCCCTGGGTCTTTACCTGAATGTTTGTTTACATTTGAAAAATATGGGGCTGGGCCATTTTTGCTGGATAAGTGACAGTTCACCGGTTTGGTTTTAACATGTGTAATGCCATTTTAATTAATTGCCATGTACATGTATAACCATTCAGACAGAAAATGGGAGGGCCATTTGATCACTAAATTTGTGTTCATTGTGTTTAATTAGCTTGTGTATTTCTCGTGTTGAAGAAGTGGCTGTGAATGCGAGTTGCAGTTATTTATTGAGTAATGGGGGGAGTAGATAGTTGAGTTGTGCGTGCTAAGGTTTGACGAGTTGATTAATGGTTGCGAGTTGTTGGTTATTGTACATTTATGAGGTATGCGGTTTATGGTTGACTAGTTGTTCGGATGAGTTGTGAAATTGTGTGTAGCATGAGTTGTAGGGTGCAGTGACCTGTGGTGTTGAGATTGGGCGCATTAGGGGTGTTGTAGTACCAACGATTTTTGTGGTGGTGTTTTTGTTATGTATTTTATTTAAACTCGAGGTAGAGATGTAGGCGCGTAGGTCATAGAGGAGATAGTGAAGACGCAAATGCGCGAATAATTATGAGGTGATTGTGTTGTGGAGTTTTGGCAATACAAGCTGTAGGCCATGTGTGTCGCACGATTCCGCAGGCGGCCGGTGTTAAGGTGCAAAAATCAGTGTTTTTAATTAGGGGTTCCGGTCTGCTCAGAGAGGAGAAAAATGATGCATATGAGCCGTGCAATAGTGGGAGGGGAAGGTCAATGCGCTTGGTGCCTTAGGATGCTGCCGATTTTTATTAGGAGAGGTATATTGGACATTTCAGTTGAGTTACTAGTTGTGAGTTATAGTTGGATGGAGGAATTATGGAAGAGCAGATGGGGTAGGACAGAATTACTTGGTGAGAGTTTGTTTTTTGTGAGTCTGGTTTCGGTGAGGCGGAGAGTTTTTTGTGGTGAATTTCCTTGGTATTATGATTTCTTGTATGAGTTCTTTAGGGAGTGTATGGTTTAGTGTGAGTTAGTGCTGAGTTCATGTAGTGAGGCATGGGGCTGTGAGTCTGTGATTGGTGAGTCTTAATTGTTCTTATGTGAGTTGTGTCGTACTGTGATCATGTTTTGGTTCATGTAGGAACAAGACAGGTAAAAAGAAAAATGTTGCTTCGACTTGGCGCCTGGACTTGTGGAACGACTACTGGGATAACTGTAGCTAGTTAGGGTTTTCATGTAGACCGTAGGATATTGTAATTGGATTTTTTTGATGTAACCATAAGAAAGAGCTCTCAAAAATAAGAGGCGAACATGGTGATTTGATATCTTAACCAAAATAGTATTTGGTGACAACTTCAAACATGAGAAATGGAGTGTTACCATATAAGTATGATGGTGTCCTTGCCCTCCATTTTGGGAGCGAGTGTAACTATTTTCAGTATGAGTAATTATTATTTTTTCATGGGATGATGGCGCCCTTCCTCATCAATTTGGAGATGATTGTACTTGCTTTAATGCAGGTATTTTTAGTGAATTTGGGTACATTATGATGATGATTGACATGTAGTCCTGACATAAAAAAAAAAGATGATGGTATCAAATAAAGTAGATCAAGCTCAATATGTGCATTGTGGTTATCTTTCCAGTTAGCAACGTGGGTTTTCTGGTGCTTCCACTTACCCACGGTTTTGGCTATTGGTTCCAAAATTAATAGTAAGGGACGAATTCAATACTCAACGTTGCTGGGCGTTTTCGTTTCTTCCCGGTTCCACGTGGGGGGGGCGGTTCAATTAATTCTTGAGTTTGCTGATTTACTTAATCGGATTAACAGAATTCAGAAGATTGAGCGGATTAAATGACCCGCCTGGAACCGGCAGACCCGGAAAACGCCCGCCGGTCGAGTATGGATTTTGGTCCCTAACCAGAATTAGGTTTGGTCTCTTGTGCGCGCAGCATTTTGTCCGTTTTATACCAGCTCCTCCGCGCGCTGCGCTGAGCCAATTCCCCGCTACATTGGTGTCAGAAATGGGGATTGCTTTTTTTTTTTGATTAGTTGACACATTGCACATATAGTGAGCAGGTTGTGTAGTGTGGTTTTAAGGGATATGTTGTAGTAAGAGTTAACTTTGTTATGTAGTGTTGAATTCTTTGGAATCCCGTTGTTTTCCGGCTTATTTGCCGGGACGGCAAAATTCTGGGGGGAGGGGCTGTGTACGGGATTACCCCTCTTCACACGAAATCAGTCATGTTTTTTAAAATCAAGTGTTGGATGGTAACTTATAAGGTCTCTGCCACCTGTGTATGCGTATTCAGGAAGTGACTCCCCTTTGATGAGTGCCGATGAATTTTGCATTTCCAGCCCTCTGATTGGTCGGAAGTGTCATATGAGTGACTGTGCTTCAGCGTGTGGGGAGTTTTGGGCGATCGGGAGACGGACTCTAGATATGGACGACTTCACAACGTACTACGATATATTGGACTTTATACGAGATGGGTGAATACATCGAATGAAGACAAACTTCAATGGATATTATGATAGCGAGTAAATGATATTGTGTAACGCTTTGGTGTAGGAACGATCTTTTCAAGCAAACTTCCGAGACTGTGCTTTTGCATTTTTTTATGATGCGTGGAGACGGTTTGTGATTACTAGTCGACCATCACATGCGCTGATGATGCATTGTGAACTTGTTTACGAATCACAATTTCGCCATGATTTGGAGTAAATTCCGCACCTGGACCTTCAACATCCATCGAGTGATTCTGTAACTATGGCAATGTTACTTCGCGACGACGACGATGATGACGAGGACAATGACGACGAACACTATGAGCCCAGGACTTTACTCGGACTGATTCGCTAGTGCACTAAATTTTCGCGGTAGCTGGCCAGCTGGGGGGGGGACGGGAGCGAACAGGGGATCTAAGTGAATGTTTTTATATTCTTGCGCAGCTATTAAAGGATAGTTTTGGATGGTTAACAAGAAGACTGCATCGACATGGGACGAACTTTTGACATGTGTGTAATTTTTGTGATATTTGTATGACATGGTGATGTAATGTTTTGATTGTGGGTGTGCGCTTGCTGGGGGGGGGAGAGACTGTTGATGATTGGGAATGATGTACTTTATGGAGTTGGCCTGGAATTTGTGAGGGTTCATTGTCGTTCGCAAATTGGAATGGTATCATTGGTCCTAGTTTTGGTTATTGAGTACAATTGGGGAGTTATTAGAATATTGAGTAATTGAGGTTTAGATTAACCGAAGAGGGGTCAGGGTTTAAAAGGGGTTTGGAGTTTTTGTAAAACGTTTGAATATGCTAGCAGGCGCATGAGATTTTTCTAAACTCGCCATCAAGGACTGTGCGTATGTGCATGTCCATGAAGCAGGATGAATGAGCAAGTAAAATGTGAACTCAAGTTTTGTGTATAATCATTGATTGTAAACATGTGTTGGGCTTTGTTCTCAAAAATGCAGGGGCCAACTTTCATCATTCAGGTTCTTGGAATTTGAAATTAGTCCATTTCAGTTCCAAATCATGCCCTAATTGTGAGGTATTAGGAGATTCAATCTGTTTTGGTATGCAAATTTGGTTTGTATCTGGGGCAAGAGTTTTTAAGTATAAGTGAGCCAAGTTAACAAAATCGCAGGTTTGTCATACGCGAATGTCTGTCGAGTGAGCTACCATGCAATGTTGAGTATATTTGGTAGTTGTGGTATTGTATGAAGTTGAGATGCTTGCTGTTAAGTAAGAAATGCTGTGGGCAAATCTACACTTGCTTTTTGAACCTGAGGCTTTATAAGGTGTCATACGTTAATTATTCTCAAATAATTTGGAGGGGGATTGATATAGTGGTGGGTCAGACAAGTGTACTTCTTTTGTGATACTGTACAGTTTCCACATGCTCTGTTCATGTAAATGTATATTTTCATGTTGAGGTATTTCATAGTTAACATTGCATCCACAAGACTAAATATGAAGATGCATGTCAAAATGGCAAGGTACTGGCAAGCTTTTAAGTGGTCTAGTGTGGTGTGTATGTGTGGGACGTGGTGTGAGGATAGTTGAGTTTCAAAAGTCGTAAATGTCAATTTGTTCCATTACTTTTTGAAATAACTAGTGGTTTATAGTATATTCATAGATTCGATTTTTACTACAATTTTTGGCATATTCATATTTGGTTATGAAAAGCGATACGAAGTTCTACGCGAAAGGGTGGTGTGTGAAGTATGTGTATGAAGGTGCGAGGTGGGCGAAGGGTTTTCAAATAAATGTGTATTATTTTGGGGTCGTGATATGTTTCTGTTGGCTAGATATGCTGGATGTACACTAGGATGTCGGTTTCAGAACTGTAAGGTCGGGTTTATTTTAAAATGCACTCTTTTGATGGTTGGGCGGGGGGGGGGAAGTCAATCAAGTGCAGTTTAAGTTTTTATGTTTCAGCAGATTATGAATAAATATTTGGCTTATCTGCTTAAACTAAAATAGTCACCAAATTATCAGGGATATTTTAATTTGAAAAAATGATTAATTTTTAATAGTGTCAAGATTTGGTGTGATTACATTTATCACACGTGGTGTTAGTTCTTTTGGCTATGTGTAGATGTTGCCTATGGCCTGGGTCTACCTGGAATGTTTGTTACATGAAAACTATGGGACTAGCCCATTGCTGTATAAGTGACAGTTCACTGGTTTGAGTTTGAACATGTGTAATGTCCCCCCCGATTTTATGGTAGATTGCCATGACTATGGTGATAACCATTGCAGACATTGATACAATGGAGGCCATTTATCCATACATTTGTGTTTCATGTTTGTTTATGTAGTCTGGTGTTTCTCGTTTTTGATAAGTGCTTGTGAATGCGAGTTGCAGTTATTTTTGAGTTTAATGGGGAGTAGATATTTGAGTTGTGCGTGCTAAGGTTTGACGAATTGATTAATGGGTGCGAGGTGTGGTTATTGTACGTTATGATTATGGGAGTTATGGTTTGACGAGTTGTTGGATGAGTTGTGAAATTGTGTGTAGCATGATTTTGTAGAGTGCAGTGACCTGTGGGGTTTGCGATGGCGCATTAGGGGTGGTGTATGTACTCAACGATTTTGTGGTGTTTTTGTAGGGTAGTTTATATTAAACCGAGGTAGATGATGTAGGCGAGTACAGGTCAGAGAGGAGATAGTGGGAGACGCAAATGCGCGAATACTTATAGGTGATTTGTTTGTGAGTCTTTGCAATAACAGCTGTAGGCATGTGGGTAGGACGATTCCCAGGCGTCCGGTGTTAGGTGTGAGAAAATCATGTTTTAATTAGAGTTCCGGTTCTGCTGGTCCAGAGAGGAGAAAATGATGCATACGAGCCGTGCAAGTGGTGGGATGGGGCATGGTCATCGGCGCTGGTTGGCCTTAGGATCTGCATAGTTTTATTAGGAGAGGTAGATGGGAACTTTCAGTTGAGGTTACTATTTGTGAGTTATAGTTGGATGGAGGAATTATGGAAGAGCAGATGGGTTAGGGTAGGACGGTAATTAATTGGTGAGAGTTGTTTTTGTGAGTCTTGGTTTCGGTGAGCGGAGAGTTGTTTGTGGTGTATTTACTTGGTGAGTTATGATTTCTTTAATGAGTTCTTAGTAGGGAGTGTATGGGTGAGTGTGAGTTAGTGCTGAGTTCGATGGTAAGTGAGGATAGCATGGGGCTGTGAGTTTGTGATGGTGAGTCTTAATTGTTCTTAATATGATGTGAGTTGTGTCGTACTGTGATCATGTTTTTGGTGCTATGTATGAACAAGACAGGTAACAAGCAATATGTTGCTTCGAGCTTGGCTCTGTGACGTGGTGACGACTACTGGGAGAACGTAATCTCGATTTAGGGTTTTCATGTAGACTTAAGGATATTGTAAATTAGGGATTTTTGTGTAACGGCATTAAGAAGAGCTCTCAAAAATAGGAGGCTAACATGTGATTTGATATCTAAACAAAAATAGTATTTGGGACAACTCACTGATTACGATGAGTGATTAGCCAGTATAAGTATGGATGGTGGGCGCTTTTCCCCTCAGTTTTGAGTCTGAGGTAACTCTTTTCAAGTAATGAGTGATTATTAGTTTTGCATCGATGGATGATGTGATCCTTTCCTGAAATTTGGAGAATGATTGTAATTGCTTTAATGCATTATTTTAGTGAATTTGTACTTATGAGAGATTGACATGGAGTCCTGACCTAAGAAAGAAAAAGATGGAGGTATCCGAATAAAGTAGATCAAATACAATATGTGCATTGTGTTCTCTTTCCAGGTTAGGCAAAGCGTGTTTCTGTGCTGCCAGACTTACCGCATGGTTTTGGCTATTGGTCGCAAATACTTATAGTAACAAATGTGTGTCGCTTTTGTGCGCATGCGATGTTTTTGGCGTTTTCAAGCTCCTCGCGCGCTGCGCTGAGCCAAATTCCTCGCTACAATATGCTTATTGTTTATATGTGTATTCTTTGAGCCTGCTGGTCAGGCCTAAGTTTGCATGGTTGTTCTATAGTATTATGTTTTAAATCTGTAGCATTTTGCTTTACTACCACGCTTAGAGATTAGATATGGCTTTTAATGTTTGCCTATTTTTTTTTTTAAGTTTCTTATTTTTTTGTGGTTTTCAAAATTTTTTGTGGCGGAAAATGTAAACATTTTGGTCGAACCAGTTTACACAAATATGTATTTGTTTTCAGCTTTTCCTGGATATGGGCCTCTTATTGTAATATAGGTTTTATTTACGGTTATTAGGCCAACATTGCTGGCAGAGGGTCCTTCCTTCAGCTCAGTAAATATGTATACATTTTTGTTGATGAGGCCATTGGCTTGTTACTAAATTGTTAGGGCGCTAAAAATAATAAGTCATGATATATCGAGGAACGCAATGTTCTCTTGGCTTGAATCCCTAGTGAAATCATGTGTTGCAAATCTGTCGATTCTGCTTCGATGTGCGTAATCCTTACAAGGATTTAGCACCTTTGTTGTTGCATGGCGCCGCACCACATTGCAGCGTCCTGGAGGATGCGTTCCGGTGGGACTGCTGCTTGATATGATGCCTACGTCTGGGTATGGCTGGACGTTGCAGGTTCTGATGCATTCTGTGAGGTACGCATGGTTTCAGCATACCGCAGGAACCTGGGCATTATCTTGTTGGATGTCTTGATGTAATAAGCCAACGTCCGGGATGGCCGGACTGTTGCAGGTTCTGATGAGAGTCTGCGAGTATTTCACATACTCGCATATTAAAGGGATAAAACAGCGATTTGCTGATCCAAAACATCGAAAAAAAATCATTCAAATTAGTATTTGGTATTTTGTGACTGGCATGGATGTGCTACATAAACCTGCAAGTGGTTGGCTTATTGAAAGCCGTGAATTAAAGACAAGGGCAGCACTTTTTATCTGAATACTCTTAAATTTCTATACGTGGTAGCAAAATTCCGACGCGATCAAAAAAGCCTTCTGTGTGGTATGCCCGGATTTATAAGGGTAATAGGTCACGATGTGCTGTACATTTGGGACCTCAGTGATCTTTGGTTTATTTGTACTGTTGCTGTAGTAAACCACAAGCAGCTGTTTGGTTTGTAGACGTCCATCGCTGTTTGTCTATTTTCGGGAGACGGTTATGACAATATTTCATCAAATACTTCATTGTTTTCCCTATTTGGGGTGTTGTAGTTACTTACATTAAGTAGTTTTATGGAATTTTACATACTTATCTTTGATTTTTATAAACTAAAAATGGCATTTCCATATTTTTATTCTCTACATAATCGCTGCTTGCTATCCCTTTTTAACCTGGACTTTTCTTGTTGGATGTCATTGTTCGTGGTTCCTCAATCTGTACGAATGCTTGCTTTATCCTACGCACAAACTGATGCGTCAATGCCAGTTTGGTGTCCTCTCCATTGTGTTCGTCTGGAGCCAACATAACATGCACTACGGACCAATGGGGGTCTCACATAAATGACATCTTCTGCATTGCACCATCTTACACAGATAAATAATGAAACCCACAAATTTTGCAATCTGTTTTGATTCTCAAGCATAAACAAGTTGACTATTTTTAAATTTAGCATCATGGAATTCCATGTCTCTCTTGTGCAATCTTATTAAACAAATAACATCTGGTCTGATCTTAATATAGCACTAGGGGAAGTCCATAATAAACAAGTACTTTTCCCGTGATGATTTTTTACTCAAATAAAACTCAATATTTTAATCATACACGGACCCTGGGCTAATATAACAGTACAAAATTCACAGACAGGCACCCTCTTGTAAACGTGATTCACTCAAGTACATAATACAGTGAAAGTTATAGCAATGTTATTTGGATAAAATCCCTGATATTAGACCACTCACAAGATATGAACTGAAAAGGTGGCAAGCTAACCATGAACAATGTTGGAACTACATGAAGGATTACACAACAACAACAACCAACAATAATACATAATAATCACTAAATAATAACTAAGCAAATAACAAATAAATAATAAATAATAATAAATAATATTAATAACGGCCTACAATACTCGAAAGAGACTGAAGCATGTCATTGTGCCTTGAAACTTAAAAAAGTAAAGTTTCTTTCCTAATACAAGAAGGGGTCTTTATTTTTCCTGACAGGTGGGCCCGACAGACATTGGTACCCGGTTTCGCAAACGGACTAGAGAACTAATATCTTGTAGATCACTCATGACGAACGAGTTCCCAGAAGGTTTTCCCTGGCCATTCGTTTTATACGACAGCAAATTACATCATGCATCGTTAAACACTTGAAGGAATAGAAGGAAAGCATTTCGATGAGATTATTAAGTTCTATTGCGATTTAGGCATTAGAGTCGAACATTTCTAAAACTAGAGTGACTCTGTAAATAAAATTGTCATATGAACAAAAAAAAAAGGATATAGATCAGACACATGGATGTTTTAATAAGAAACATACATGCTCAACCCCACACCCGTCTCCATCTTCTGATTTCTCATTTTTTCCCACCTGTCCTCGTATTTGTACCAAAAGGAGGAATGTTTTCATCTTATTATTTTCCCATTTTTATTGTTATTTGTTATATGTATATTGCCAGCACGAAAAGCCGTAAGATAACCCTAAACTAATATGTATTATGCTGTTTTATCTGTTGTTTTCTAATTTTCTCTTTTAGGCTTTGTGAACAAATGCTATGTCTGATACCAATGAATACAAAAGGTCCAATTCCTGTAAATGCATAACAGTGGAGAACCTGAAACTTTGTCTTCAGTGGATGAGCGTA
>JAMKCH010038669.1:0-14124 GCA_023653785.1 Ophioderma brevispina | reverse complement strand
AAGTTGCGTTTTGGCGTCCAGGACGTTCTTTTTGCCGTTTCGGACACGCATAAAATTAAATTTTGATTGAGCTAAACGTTCCGATCTGGACGCGCAAAAGATCCCCGAAAAAATAACTCCGACTTCATCAAGTATTGACATTTTACAATTTGATGAATTTGATGAATTTGGGCACTTTCGCGTTGCATAATCCCGAAATTTACAGTTACTCTGGTTTCGATTCCTTATTCGCTAAGTGCAGTTCATAAACATGATGACACATTTGTGGAATCCCCTACAACTATTGGTCCTCCCGGCGATGTCACTCAGTACTCGGACACTCTGTCATGGGGGACACTAGTTTTCTTTACAAACCGGTAACTCAAAAAAAATAATTACACTTTTTAAAAAATACAAACAGATAAGGATTGCTGAAAGACATCAAATGTAGTTTTTCCTGTTTATTTTTTAACTTTACCTATAATTCCTGGGAACGCAGCCGCGATAACTCTTACCCCTCAATTAAAATATTTCTCTGTACATTGTTTCTTCGCTGTAGAAAAAATTAAAAATCCCCGATATCCTCATCTCCGAAACGAAGAAAATAATACTGAGACACCATTCGGTTCAGCGGTCTCAATTAATTGCTATAAACCGGACTTTTTTGATCTGTAAGGAGATTAAGTTTATAAGGTCCTATTGATAGATTTCAGAACGTGATTTTTATCATACGTATTCTGTATATTAAAATTGGTCTAACTTTTGAAAATCCCAAATGTGCTGACAGAAACAGTAAGTTGCATGTATTGGGGTAGGTACTGCCTTTTTGCATTGTGGAGAAAAATTTGAACTTCTTTCAACCGTTTTGGATAGAGGAAGTGGTGTTAAGCTTATAATTGGATATGTTAGTGTTGAAGTCTATTCCAGGGCCGAAAGGCTTGTGTTTTTTTGGTGGAGGAAAGTGGATTTTAGGATGATTTCTGAGGCAAGTTATTTTCATAAATGAAGCACAATCCGGAATATTCCATCTTCCTAAATGGGGGTATCTTATGATGAAATGTAATAATGAGTGTGCTGGGAGAGAGGGTTGTTGAATCAAATGTAAACAATATTGGAAATCGAAGGCATCTTGGATAGTTATAACAGAGAACATTTTAGATGTATTACTGAAGAGGATATAAGTGTGTGGTTTTGTATCAGCCAGAATTTTACCTTTTTTTAAATGGTTTCGACTGGCATTGTGGACTAAAGAATGTGGAAGAATCAAGGTTATCAAATCCAATTACCCCCCCATAATACATTTTGGCAAATTTATCCCAAAATAATCTGGTAAAACAGTGTAACACATCGCGATCTGTAGATTCTGTACATTCGTCTTGAAACGCTTGATACCTCTCTATTGTGTTATGGGATATTATGAAATTGGATTAAATAATCTAATTTCATGTTAGCTTTATATCACCTCATCTGTGTCATCTAATGGTCTGTAGAACAATGAGTAATCAATCCAATATCCCATAATACATTGTGTCAAACTATTTCCGAAAACACAGGCAATAGCGATAACAATTGAGCATCAAGCTCCATGTGTTTTGTGGATGGCATTCATCATAATCATTTTATTGTCCTTGGCCACTTAAGAGCTCCAAGGCTCTCTGCTATGGGCCTACTGTTTATTCTCTATTAACAATTTTATTTCTTGCTAACTACATTGAATTGATTTAAATAATTTTGCTTATGCTTGGACCAGAGATTTAGTTATAATCCGAAAATTGTTGTAATGAGAAAAAATAGCCTCAATTTGATATCTTAAAACCTGACATGTTTCAATATAGTTGTGATTCTTTGAGGTCTTTCGTAGACCGTGTACATGTAGAAGGTTTGGGAAATGTTGGCTGTAAGGAATTACGAAATAGCAACTTTACAGATGGGGTTTGGGGGTGAAGGTCATTCTGTTAATACAAAACTTTATGTACTACATTGAGCCCCCCCTTTACTAGGGGCCTTATAAAAAAAAATTGCAGGAAACTTCCAGGCTTTGGAACTAAAATTCGGCTCAATTTCAACTTCTGAAGAAATGTGAGAGTAAACAGTGAGAGGTCGAGAGACCCGGGGGGGGGGCACTCTGGAGGGCCTTATGGCATCCGACTTCTGAACTTAGGGACTTGGGACCTGATTTTGTCGGTCCTTAGAAATTGGATTTGGAGGAATATGCAAGCTTTAGAACTGAAGAAAAGTTCATGTTGTCGGAAAGATACCCATGAAGTATTTGGGTATTGGCCATAATTTTATATGAAAAAGGGAACTTTTGGGTATTTGGTATGGGGTGGTGGGAGGTAGTGCGGAAGCCACGGTGCCCTGGATTATTTGGTAAAGGGCACCTGTGTTAGATTAGGAGAATCTTTAGGGTGCTTCGGTGGCATCTGGAAGGGGCTCTGAGATGGATACAAGTGGGGGAAGGGACATGTGGCATTAATAGAACCTCGTATCTCTGTGAGTTATTAATGTGGACACTGTTATAGTTTGCAAAGGGGCTCTGGGTAGTGGGGCCTAGTAGGTGCACAAAACTTTACCACCCTCATACTACAGGTTTACGTCTGATCAGGTTTCCGCTCGGAACCAAACAACCCTAACTTTGGTACCCCCCCGCAAATCGCGAACGCCGAGAACCGCGAAATTCTAGTTGATTATGAATGAGGTTTTGTGACGGAGTTTTTCTTAACGTATTAGAATGTTATATTAGCACAAGTTTAAATAATAATTTTTAATATCGAATAACCATCTTTAAAGTGACGAAAAGATTTTTTATGTAGAATAGGGCGAGCTGACCTCTCCATAAGGGAGGAGGTCTTTTTTTGGCAAATGATCCTAAAAAGTTAGCAAAAATCTGCAAGATATATAATTTGTTTTCATTTGCTTCGCATTTTTTTAAATGCAAAACCCCGGTCCACTTGTATTCAAATGTGGATATGATGGCTGAACATGGACTTTCAAATTCACCCTAAAGCACTAATTTTCACACCGACTAAAAAACAAGGTAAAACATCCCATAGTAGGGTCAAAATCATGGTCCCGTGACCATGAGAGCAAAGTTTCGTTTTGAGGGATGGATTTTGGTACTTGGGGTATTTAAAACAAATGAGCTTCCTATGCCCCTCGCAAAAGTTTGGGGAAACTCCAGGAGAGTGAAAATCCAAAATGGCTGCTGGCGGCCCATTTTGAAATTAGAAACTTGCCGTATCTCTTTAACAAAGTAACTTACAACCTGGAATAAATGTCTTTTTTACTAATTTGATGATCAAAGTCCATTCCGACAGTTATTTTTTTTAATAGTGGTCATCTTACTGTGAAATCCAAGATGGGGCCGCCACTGGCTATGTTTAAATATATACAAATATTCAAAATACAAACCAGTTCATCACATTTAAAGAACGGTTCATTATGTTTCTAAGTGTTTACCTGGTCCAGAACCCATGCCAGTTTTAGGCTAAAACTGGAGGTTCACATCACTATGTAAAATCCAAAATGGGCTGCCGTTCGCCATCTTGGAAATTAACCAAATTGTGTATCTCTCTTTGAACAAAGTAACTTAAACAAACAATTGTAATAAATGCTTTTTTGGACTAATTTGATTACTAGATGAAGTCAATTACTGAGTTAGTGTTTCATTAGGATGTCCTCTTTGCTTTGATTCCAAGATGCTGCACTGCTATGTTAAATTACACACAATCCACGCCAGTTCACCTTTAAAGTTGATTGTTTCTTCTAAGTGTTACGTGACAAAAATCCAGGTTGCAGTTTTACCGTGGGGTCACCACCACACTTTTGCGAGGGGCATAGGAGCTCATTTTGTTTTAATACCCAAAGTAACCAAAATCCATCATCAACGAACCTTTGCTCTCCTGGGCACGGGACCCCTGATTTTGAACCCTACTACTAAACAATATTTTTATCTGTTTTTCTATACCCTCACAAGTACGCAGTGCATTGAGTCGTAATATATCCTTTATTATCTTGTATTGCTTTACTTCGCCAGTCCGATTACATATTTTTGATGATTTCGATCCCTGCTATGAATATAACATTACAATTTCAGGGTTAAGAAAAAACATACCCTTATACCCTTTTTTTCCCATATTTTTTGCTGTTTTTTTGACCACCCCTAAACTGTGTATCGGGCGTACATCGCCTGTTGGAATAAAGACACTTTTTACGCGTTTCTTGTTCACTCATCATATCCACCTTTTGAATACAAGTAGCCAACCCGGATGCAAATCAATCAAGTATTTGTAAAAAGAAGACCCAACAAACAAACTACCAACAAACAACGTCAATCAAAATAAATTCCCATGGCGCCAAATCACAGTCGGTTTGAAGCCAAAAATATATTTTGTTACTTTTGCTTATTTTTATCTGCTATGAAAACAATTATTTCCAATAAATGTAAGTCGATATCTCCTTATGACCCGCACGCGTGCGTGCGCGAGAGAACGACGTACGCACACTAACCAGACAACCAAAATAACAACACCAAACAAACAACAAAACATTTTTACTCTTTCACACTAACGGCACCTTACTCTTCAACCTTTATGTACTGAAATGTCCTATGAATAACAGCGGGTGTTACCATAATCTTCTTAATATCCTGATTAATCTGTTTGCTTTATTTGCTGCTTTCTTCTGCAAATTGGGGGACAAATAAGCAAATTATTTTACAGAAATTAATTATTGAAAAACAGTCACAATGTTTACTTTCGTTAAATTGTCGCACGGTTCCGCTACTTTACAGGCTGATATATTTGCTAGACTTAACATAACATCAATCATTATATTTAAAAAAAAAATTTTATTGTTTATCGCCTAACATGGTCTATCTAGTCCTAGCAGATTATATGGGTTCCCCCCATGCACCCCCCTTAAAACAATTTCTAACATGAGTTTTAGAATCGCTACGACATCTACGTAAAATTTTGGATTGTTACCAAATCAAATATTGTCCCACGGGTCTTGTTTGGCGGCCATCTTAAGAGGGATTAATCGCACAAAGTGGTTCAATTTCGTTTGAAAAAGTATCTCCTCAATATTGTCTCATCATAAGTAATCATAAAATATAATTTGACATATCTGTGATGTTCAGTTACAGATATGGGCTGAAAATGGTGATAAAGGTCATTGACCTTTGATTGGTCATTGACAGGGTACCAAATTTTCAACATGCTTCAATTTTGACAAATGTTGTAAATTTTTTTGGTTTATCATGAGCATCTGGAAAATGATGTCATTTTTCGCATGATTTTTCAGATCTTCCATTTTGTTCACCGGTTAGGAAAGAGAGGATTAGTCCCTACTTCCCATACAAAACAATAAACAATTGATAAAAGTTAACTTTAAACCCCCTAATTTTACCACCTAACTAAACATCCATAGCTAGTGCAACTATACTTTTCTGGATTGCACATCCATAGCTACACTTTGATACCAATTTGCCAATATCCCTGCATTTGAAAATTTGGCCCCCTGTACATGACCAATCAAGAGTTCAATGAACTTTATCGAATTTTCACCCATATCTCTGCAATTAAACATCACAGATATACCAACTTTATATATTTTCTAATTCCTTATGGTGAGACGAATCAATTTGAGATACTTTTTCAACCTAAAGGAACCACTTGTGCGTATTAATCCCTTTAATCCAAGATGGCTGCCAACCGGACCCGATTTGACAATATTTATTTTGGTAACCTCAAAATTCTTTAAGTAGATGATGTTAAGATTCTAAAAATCACACTAGAATTTAGTTTAAAAAAAAGGGGGTGCATGGGAACCCATTAAATCTGCTAGACTAATCTTTCAATTCCAAAAAAAAAAAAAACAACAAGTTGATGGTCTTTGTGCTGTGTGTGTGGCGCGTGTGCGTGTGGGTATTTTGTTGGGTGTTGACCAAAAAAAAAACCCAACTGAACTTAATGTACTCCCTTCCCCTCAAAATGAAAAACTGAATGTTACATTTTTTCCTATGTCCCTGCGGGGTGTCGCTTATATTCAGGGGTGGATATAGACTGTCCCACAGTCTCCGCTCTGTCCTCGGATTCAGGGCACAGTAGTGTCAATTAACATAAAATCAAACTTATTTTATTTTATTTGGAAGTGCACTCACCAAACACGATGCATCCAATTTTATATGCCTATACAAAACAAATAATAAAACTAAAATCCTAAAAAAAAAAACAAATCAGGTTGGGCCCTCCCTGCACCATTGGGGCATCGGTCCTGTTAATACTGCGGTGACACCTTTTTTAAACGCAATGGCCACCCAACGCCCCATACGAACCAACTTGTCACTGCTTAACCAATTCAAAATACCACTTCGTCCGCCGACTCAGAGGGTATTAGTCTCCATTTATTCGTTCTTTATCCACAGGACCCTGGGAGGGTCTCGGGTGGATATCCACTCTGATGTACACAAATGCGTAAATGTGGGTCGTTTTTTTCCAGATCATGTGTTGTATGCGCGTACACGATTTTTTTTGTAGCAAAAATCAAAATGTTAGTATGCTTTTCACACTTCCTTTTCACATAGATAAATGTTTAAAAAAAGCAATTTCTAATCGATTTTTTTTTCTGATTTCACATGGTACTTTCCACTTCTATTGATTTTAATCGTTTTCTGAATTCGAAGAATCTCCGGTCCCCAACCTCATTCCGGCGCTAACGTCTCCACAAGTTGTCCTTTTTTCACCTCCTACATGTACTTCATATAATTAACTCTTATGGTTTAGAAGTTCATTTCAAATACTTGTTTAAGATGCATTTAAAAAGTTACACAATTACTCTTAAGATATCATGTCAACTAAAATACTTTTTGGGATGTTTTTCTAACCAAGAACAAACAACAAATATTACGACATCACATGGATAGCAAGGTCTGAAAATAACCAAACAACGATCCTTGTGCACAAATGATCTGAATTTTATATAATAACATTAAGTTTTAGTAATTTTTGTTTGAATTGATTTGGTTCAAGCATTTTGAATGTGAATGTCTTCACAGATTAACTTTATGCAGATCAATTAATTTTACTACTGCCCCCGATCTATTTTTCGCTGTGAGGTTCCTCAATATCTATATTAGTTTATTACAGCATCTTTGTATTATTCAATTGGGCATCACATAAATACTTCATCTTTGATGTAATCTTACCAATTGAAAATTTAAACTACCTATACTCTGGGAATTACCTAGATATCAATCTTTGTTTTTGCAACAAAGCTTGGAAAATCCCCAATCTATCTATAGTAGCTTCCCTTTTCTAGAATGATCTCTAAGCATAACCATATTACATCATAAATATAGTACTAACCTATGAACTAAAATTTTTCCTGCCATGATTTTTTTTTCTCAATGTCCATACAGAATAAAACACAAATATGGAGGTTACAATAACACTGTCCATGGGTACATTTTGAAGACGTAGCTGATACCTTCATTTGGAATACAAGTGGCCCCACCTCCCGCATTTGTATGTCCTTTGTTGCTGACTTTTCCACCAAACCGTCCCCAATGAATTGCCACATCACTCTTTACACTCGAAACCTGTCTTTTTTGCAAATATATCATTTATATACCTGTTTTTGATGAAAGCGTGTTCGCAATCCAGAGTCTACAGGTTTCAAAGACTTTCGTAAATTCCCTTTTCCTTTGAGTGCTTCAATAATGTGGTGTAAAGTTCTACTACCAACTTGGGCCAACTCTGTTTATAGAACAATCAGAGAGTCTACAGGAAAAAAGGAAGACGCTTTTCAATATATATTTAAACACAATCATTAATTGAAAACTTCAGATTATACTTTTATGTTATGCTCTATCGTGTCAATAGGGTTTACCATATCGCACAGCACACACGTCCAACTATATGAAAAAGCACAAGCTGCAATAATAAACCATCAAAGTCCACAGCACAATACTAGTAATTACTTTCATTACTCTATGCTCTGTCGTCATCTAGAGTACACTGAGTATAATTATCGTTTTATCAGCCATATCGGTGAGGTCAACCTTTTGCAAATGCATACTAAAAAAAACACGATAAGGTGTCATATACACTGCCACATCTATGTTTGAGGTATCTTGCTGAATTGGTTTGGTAAGTTTAATTTTTAGATTTATGAAAAACATATGAAATCTTAGCTCAAATTTTGTAATTTCTAACCTGGGTTGTACGCATGCCGTTGAGTTAAAGGTTTTTTGTAGACAGCTTTTGACAGTTCCCTTTATTATGACAAAACCAAAATTAAAAACATCAATGGCGACACAGTTTTGACCACTGTTTTGGATTATATGTTTTTCCACTACCTACATCATGGTTAATTTTGCGAAATTTTCATTGCGGGCAAATATGATTTTTCTTAAAAATCTAGTTTTACACGTCTTTCTATGGCAAATGAACATATATAGGGCACTTAAACATAGAATCATTAAGGCCTAATGGCAAGATTCCCGCAATGGATTGTTTCTGATTTTTGCATAGGTGAGGTATAGCTCTGCATATCTCTACTTATCATCATCATCATGATCCTTCGGCTGCAAGCAGCGATTCACAAGATTTCTCCATGGCTCCTACTTATTCAGTTGTCCAAATTGTGTCCGCCACTGCTTAAAATGTTCTAAAATAAAAGAGGCATTTTGCATAAGGTCAAACAGCTGCGTGTAGACCAGGGCCCTCAAATATGCATATTTAATCACAACGATTTTTTGTTCGCTACCATTGTTACCCCTGGGCTAGGATTGATGACTGAAAGGATTTTTATCAAGGCGTGGGATATTCCATTTGATTGACTGTTATCATGTATAGCACACTGTCATTTCACTACGGTATACTTTTTGTTTACCCTTAAATACAATTTTACGTCTTGAATACAAGGTACCATTATTTGTTTTCTTAAACATTTTAAAGTCGGTGTTTTAATCCTTATCTTGGATTTGGTTTTGTTAATACTTCACTCGCTAAACACCGTGTTTATGTTAGTTAAAGAAAGTGTATTTGTTGTCATTTCAGTGTATACTCTGTTATAGGGCTTTAGCACCATATGAACACCTGTTTGGAACAGTTAAACGAAAGACATAGGCATGTACCTTTCCCTTCCACATCCCCCCCGCCGCTTTCCGTATTTCCCATTGCTATAAATGTCAGTTCTGGCCTTCTGCCCGTGTGTTGCGGCTACCTCGTTGAATCGGTGATGTCGTGTCTGGTTTAAATTTTTCTAGTTGGCTTTCATGTCCATATTTGTAGTCACTGGTGGAAGAAAAAATAATATAAGGCACTCATTGTACTATCAGATTCCCTAAATCAAGTTGACCTATCAGGTTTCACACCGCTAATTGAACTCCCTATACTATCATGTAAAAACACGCCATCAATAAAATTTCACTTTTTCACTATCATGCGACTGGTACCATTAAATATTAGGTTTACGTTTCAAGTATTCCACCCACTAAATGACACACACACACCACCACAGGTGTGTGCCTGTCTGTTGTTTGCGGTACTTGGGGGGTGAAGCTGGATCACGACATCCCCGTTTGACAAAAGAAAACCGGTGCGCAAATGTTTCAACTTATATGGGGTGTCTTTTTTAAATTCGAAAAGTAATCAAATACAAGTGAGATTACACGAAAAAGCAATCTTTTGTACTGCCTTAATGTTATATACGGCAATAGTCTTTCGAAATCCTCTATACCATTGTGCTAGTCTATGATGATGTCGCAAGCAATTCAGTACAGAAATATAACTAGTTTCACAGCAATGTTTGTTAATCATGTTTCGGCCTGGTATCTTGAAATAGTTCGGCCTGACTGTTACACACGGGGTATTTGTATCTGTTAGAGTTTTTAATACTATATGGGCCATACCGATTCGCAGGAATGGCTTCGCAGGCACCAAAAGAAGTGACGTAGATGTTAACTGGTCTCATAGGGAACCCGTAATTTTACGGATAACGACCATTTTAGACCACCTACCTGCTCCTACCCTTAATGAGTTGTTATATTGGTTTGGTTTTCAACATGTATTCTACTTTTCTGCCATTCTTCTTCTTCTGGTTAATTGTCCATTGGTTTTTCTTGTTGACACCTGACGCCGTTTGAAATAACCAAAAACATACAGACTACCCGCAAGAAATCGCGCGCTAACGACGAATAAACACATACCTATGTTTGCATTTTTAACAGGACTTGGATTTTGACTATTTACAGGCCTAGTTTTATAGGACTAGTACCCTTTACACAACTATACTCGATTATTCCTTGAATCCTCGTTGTAATTTTTTCCGGTTCAAACTCAAATATTAAAGACCAATTCCACTTTTATTCAATTCAGAAGGCTAACCAGTGCATGAGTGCAGTGATGACCCCCGGTGTGGCAGGAGATTGGTCCACCGGCCGTCATAGTTCCCCTCAACGTAAAGAATAAGGCACTCGATTCCTTTGACTCTTCACGCAACATTAGTTGCAAGCTTTATTTCCGTTGTCGTCTATGGCTCAGGGCGGACCATATCTCCTTTTACACAGGTCCTTAAGTGCATGGGTCACAACAACTGCAGATCTCAGCTAGCAGGTGATATCCTTCTTTGACTGTATGCCCCCCCATGCACACGCAATGACACTACTTAACACAGCGTCCATACCCGTATCCGCCAGGTTTGTTGTTGGCCTATATTCTCAGAATTCCAGATTTAGTCAGGAGGAATTATGGCACAGGGTGGAAACGGAGCACAGACTTGTCATCGATCGATTATAGTTTATAAGGACCTAATCCACTAATTTCTGGAGGTTGTGCAACATTTCGTGGCATGGCATTTTCTTTAAAATCCAACAATTGCCGCATCCTTTCTCAAATTCATTAAAATGGCTCATAATTTTATGTTTTATATCCATGTATAAAGCAAGAGGACTCTACTGGACGGTCTTATCAAATTTTTCTCTATTTGAATGGTTTGCATTGTATTTTGCAAATATTATTTTGTTTTGGTCAAATACGAGTCAGTTAAATTTATATTTGGCGTGCCAAACGACAAGGTCAGATGACAAATGCCTGGTTTTGACAAAGGTCAAACACGTATTTGCTGTATGATTTTGTGGAGTAGAGCTTATCGGAATAAATGGACAATATCATCATTTGCGACTTCTATATGAAACGTCTACCCTGGAGACTGGGCACTAGGGCTGGATACCAATTATGGATATTCGCACGGAACAATCTTATAAAATTGTCTGCAGGTTAATTGTCCCCTCCGTGCCATACTATCCCTGTGAAACTATGAATCCGCCAGTCGCCTAACGTGGGGTACCTTCAGCAATTGAATTTGCTCATTGCTTTTCCACAGGAAATATAAAACGCAGATTAGCTAACATGCAAGTCGAAGGTAACCGTAAGAGGTGTTTTGCAGTAAGTTCACTTGTGTTTCACTCTTTCGTTCTTTCGCCAGTGTTCCATTTTTAAAGTCTAGCCACGTTCACCTTCGAAATTTAAACATACGCTTCGCGGCGAACTAAGCAACTACATATATCATGCACGAACGTCCTGACACCTAAGACAAGTTATGTGTTGTCAACCGAAAAGCAGTACATCAGAGAAGAGGAACATACATCTTGGCATTCTAATCCTACGATGGATAACAATGCATTACATAACCGAACCACCTAATATAGTCCTTTATCTTGGCCGATGATTCTACGTTACCATGACATCGTTACCATGGTACGTATTATTTAAGACTCCTGTGATGGACAAGCTGGCATCTGAAGGTGTAACTTTAGAAAACTATTATGTGCAACCGTTTGTACGCCAAGTCGATGCGCATTCCTTTCTGGCAGATACCAGGTAAGGGAAAGAGAAGAGGGTATTTTTTGCATACACTTAATATGATGGGGTTTTCCTCGTTGCCCTGGGCACTACCACCAATGATACAATCGGTCTTTACAATACACACATGAGATAGCTCTCTGGATAAGCAATCAAATGTGCGTAAAATATATCTCTATTAATCCATATCACCATTCTTAGAGTATCGCTGATTCGCTTTTACAATGAAATACCCTTCCAAGTGACCAATCAAAACAGAGCGTAGATGCCGCATAGATTAGGCATTATGCCCAGGAAGATAGAGTGCTTTTGAGTGCATCATTTGAAAAAAGAATAATGTACCACACGATATATAACATTCTTACACGGCAGGACTAAAATCATCATACCTCCAAATTAATAAAAATTTACATCAGGAACTAAGTATTTTTTCAGATCCCCTAAAACGCTGGTGGAACTCGAAGGCGCTTCTCTAATGTTAACAAGAGCTTGTTCTAGAGCCTAAGACCAATGTCTCCAAATGTACGCTTGGTACAAAAACAAAAAGGTACGTAACTTAGAACCGGAAGTCTTCGTCTTGTACCATCAGATACAATTTAGACGGCATCATAAGGTAAATGGATCCACTCATGCTACACATATTATAAAAAACACCCCCACAAACAAAAAACACACACCCACATATCACACTCTACCTCACATGTACATACATACTACACGCCCACACCTCCCACACACACACACACACATCACAAACAAACCATACACACAAACACACACATGTGCACTATAACCTCCTATATATCTAGATTATATATTATATATATATATAATCTACAATATACCCCACCTGTCTCAAAAAAGTGGTTCAATCAGAAAAAAATTGGTTAAATATGACATTTCAAAAGTCCATTCTACATGGCAAAAAAAAATAATATTAAAGACCAAAGACCAGGCTTTTCCCAATTGTGTTTGTTGTTTCATTCACGTATTTGCTTTGTCCAATCTAGAGACAAGAATCAATTTAGTGTGATTGCGCCAAAATCGATTTGTGCCACTTTTACTGCCATGGGCCAGAGTGGGTTTTCGCGATGTTTCATGCATGCTTCTTGACCAACAAAAAGATTGCACTGAAAAAGAAACAAAACACAGATTAATAAACACATGAAGTCTGTTTTTATCGACCAAGTTTTTAATAGTCAACATAAGCAGTTTCTTATAAATATCTTCTTTTCATAAATATCAACATACAATATTTAATTATACGTCAATGAAATGGACTTTGAATTCATTACAAATTGGTATCTGTTAAAATCGTGGCCAGAAGGAATGTAATTGCACAAAATAACACCCCAAATCAAAAGAATGGTTTAAAAAATTGCAACTATCCTTGTGCATTTACTAATTGTTGAAGTCAATAAAAAATGAATTTGGAAGCTAAGTATCAAGTTGTTGGTAGGAATTTGCGTTTCATGATATTTCAATACCAAAAATTCTCTCCTCCAGGTTGCTTTACGCTCATTTTTGTGTCTAACAAACGCCTAATGTCGAATGTTATTCACTTATCTTAAAGCTAGAACTTACTGATCAAACTTCCACCATTACGTAACAGTTTTCGTATCTGTTAGAGTTCTTTGTGACGTTATCCCTTTTAATTTAAAAGAATTCCTATCCGTTCAAATGTGAATAAGCTTATGTTTAACAAACTAACTCTTTCACAGTTTTTCATTCAAATCCAGAAAGTGGCCAAATTCGATTATTGTGTTCCGCAGTAACCTGGAGTTATCTCTCATTGAAACAAGCAAATGAGATGAAACAAAAAATCCTCGAAAGCCTGGTCCTTTCTCTTTAATGGATATAAATATACTTCTTTATTAATATAATGTTGAAAAAAATCGTTTTTTGTTTGTACCATTTTTTATTAGACAGGCTGTATATATATATATATATACATATATATGTACATATCTTTCTCCCAAATCATGGGTTATGTGGACATCTGGGTCTTTGTATTCGTCTTTTTTGTTTTTTGCGTTATTGGACATTCTGGGTGGCACATAACGCCTCCTGTAGTGCAGTTTATTCCGTTATAATAACAATCGAAGTGTATTATAAATTTTATGCAAAGTTATTCAAATTTTGAAAATTTGTCATCGGGCTGTCTCTAAGAAGATTTTTTATAGAAGCCCGTAGTACAACTCATTAAAACCCTATGAATATTATCCTGTCCCAAACGTTGGATAATTAGGTCTTATATATATATAATATCTATATATAT
>JAMKCH010038668.1:0-26213 GCA_023653785.1 Ophioderma brevispina | reverse complement strand
GCCTGTTAGGTGACTGACAGGTACCCATGGTAAGCCCACCAGTAGTGGAGGTATCTTGCATCTATTCCCCTACCGGTGCTAGTAGGCAGTACTTTGGACTGTAAAGGGCGCCAAACATTCCATTATTGTTTACGACTTTCTGATAATTTTCAAGCTCAGTAACATATATTTGAGTTCCGCATCACCAAAAACCCCTCTATTGACATTTTGTGTAAAAATATATGTGAACCCACTGACCTCTACACAGGAATAAAGCGGGTCCGAGTCGCCGATTGCAACATAAGGAAGTTGGTTTTTGAACCATACAATATGGCGGGAAACAATGCATACACCTTGTCCAACAATAGAACAACTCTGGTGGAATATGTGCACCAGCAGGTTGTATGCATTGTTTCCGCATATTGTATGGGTCAAAAAACCAACTTCCTGTTGTTTCACTCGTCGACCATTCAACTGTGCGGGCAAGCCCGCTATCCATGTGTAGAGATCAGTGATGTGACCCTAATGTAAATCAATGGATCCCGGGGGGGTCTTGGATTTTGGTCCGGGTACCCATGCTCGTTCCACAAAAAAGAGGGACTAGCCGCAAATGCGGGAATACCGCTAGGGGTATCAAATTCACAATAATCAAGTTCTAGTCCCGTTTGGGGTATCAAATCAGTTGTTTGATTTGTGACTGGGTCAATGATCAAATAGGACCAAATGAAACTAAACCATATTAGCAGAATAACCCTAAATGTGTTAATTTCTTACAATAGCACAGGTGTCATTTTTCTGTTATTAGATATTTTAAAGGTATATCTTTGATTCAGTATTAGAACAAGCCCGCACAGCGGGTATAATTGTACTGAAAATTGGGTCCGTTAGGGGTATATTCTCACTGAAAACTGCCAAAAAATGGTCCCGTTAGGGGTTATTTTCACTGAAAATGGTCCCGTTAGGGGTCACCTTCAGAACCCCTGTAACGAGCATGGGTCAAACCAAACAAAAACCCCTGAGCAACCCTCCCCGGGTCATGTGTACAATTTACTACAAAACATCCACACATGTCCTTTGCATGGGAGTACCCACGCAGGTATTCCTGCATTGGGGGTTACTGTACTTTTTGTGTTTTGTGCGCCGAAAGCACATTAAGTGAACGCATAGCCCTAGTTGCGGACGTAAGTTACTACTAAGATTTTTTTCGCGTTCGTGAAAACTGGACGTAAGACAACGTGTGGCTTACGAGTAAGCCAGATTTACGATTAAAGCCCCGTGTGGTCAGAGTACACGTCACACACTCGTAGTAATGTGGGAAATGGACGGATCGGTTCGCTGTTCGCATTCCATCCATCTTGTTGCAATATATCATTGTAACAGCATTTATAGTTCCGAAAATGAAGAGAAAACAGTCCTGAACGAAAATAAGATATTAAAGCACCCCCCACTCAATTTCGACCAGGAGTGTCGTTTGATGCATGTACAACTGCAAACACATTGATAAACTTAAATACCCTTTCTAAACACTGTTTTGCAACCACATTTCCAACATTTTGAAACATCAGTTAATATCTAAATAGTTTGAAATCTTTAGCATTTCTAGGCATTTGACATTAGGGATTTAGAACTTTGACGCCAAGTGTTTAACAGATTTAACAGTTTCAATCCCTAAACAACTACTTTGCACCATGTTTCTAAAACACTGGTTTTTTGCAGTGTAGAATATTGCTCAACTTAATATACAGGGCTTATAAAAATTAAATAAAGGCCACCAGACTTATTTTTATAGAGACTGGTTAAACGCCAAAGTGCCTAGTAGCCCTTAAAGTCACAAATTCTTATTTCCAATGAATATTCATTTATTCACTATACAGTCAGGTTGCTGACTAATCATTGTAATAGAGTTCAATACATCATGTAGAAAATTAAATTAACAAAAACAAAATTAAACATGTTAAAGTTAAGAATCTATCATAATATCTCATGGTCCCTTCTTAAACATGTCATTGCAATAATTACATTCCTTGTCCCTCAGAATGGCCGGCATCCCTTTCCACACACACAGATTGGCCTCATCTATCCATGCACGCAAAGAAAAAAAAAAGAAAGAGAGAGAGAGAGAAAAGAAAGAAACACACAAACAAAGAAACCCAGAGAGAGAGAACAAAATATTCTTATCTTCCACACTAATCGCTAAAACACTAGCTCAAATCGCTGTCCTTCATTTGAAAATCACCAACTTTGGCAATAAAATTCCGTATCCGGATTTTTTGTTATACAGTAGGCCTATCCTAGGCACTGTTATACTACACAGAAATGATTACTTCATCAAAACGAAAACTCTATTTCATCTCAAGTTTTGATGTATTTAGTATTTTAGGTGACTATTGTTAGTTTTAGATGAACTAATTAATACACAGAAAAACATTTTCGGATTTCGAAATCGGTAAGGTTCCCCAGCTTGAAAAAGTACATAACTTTTTGTCACTTATTGTCTCATTCCCCTTTTGGTTAAATCTTTCAAAAAATCAGTGCAGTCTTCTTCTTCTTCGCTAGTAATTGTATTTTCTTGCCATTCTTTAATTGCTTAAGAGACATTTCTTCCTGCTGCATGCAGGCATTTACCTTACCTGTAGTATTCATTCATGTCTTTTGTTTCGTTTATTGAATATAGCCTATATTTCTTGTCAGTTTTTTTTTAAATATTTTATTTCTTTTTTTCTTTCAACCAACAAGAATGACTCCTGAGAAAAGATAGCCGCCATCTTTGGTTTGAAGCCATCGAAGTACTAGGTACATGTACTGTTAACAAGATAAGGCCCATGCTATGATATAAGTTAATTGTTATAATGTACTTCAATAGAATACGCGGTTCTCATTCCAGTAGGAAATTCTAAAATTCGAGTAGGTCCCGAGTACCATTCGGTGTTTCAATAGGTCAATCCTCACCCAAAAACACACGTACGCTTGTAAAATCCGTTAAGCGATTTACTAGAACGGCAGTCAACACCAACTCCGTACATAATTGCACCCACGATTTTGCACCTAATAAACACGTAATAGTGTATTCTACGTTATGCGGAAAGGTGTTCCAACGACTGTCTAACGTCCATTGTTCGCGAACGCACGTAAGGTCACAATTCTAGAAAACGTAACCAAGTGCTCAGCCTAAGTTTAGTATATCTTACATTCCAAGTTCGCGAACGCCCCCGGCCCGGTGGACTAAGCGTTAAGCTACTGCGTTGTGCCAAGGGTGGAATGATTACCATACCCACCAACCCCCACTTTTTGGCGGCCGGCGATGTGGTACCCATGCAAAGTGGGTACACCGTGTCTACTTAAAGACACTATCATGATTTTAAAAATATTTGAAATTTTGCAGAATAGCTTCAAAGTGGAAGGATAAGTCTGTAGAATTCTCATAAGTTACCCTTTCCAACTGAGAATTTACAGAAAAGGAAGAAAACGGCCATGTTCCAAGATACGATCCCCATTCAATTACGTGTTGTAGTAAGTGTCCCGAACCGACCGTAATGACTAAAATTTCGATCTGTCCTTATTAGGTTGCTTCTGTTTTTATCATTTGCAGGATATGTTTAGGATACCTGTACTTGTTACATACATGCAAAAATCGTATTTTTGATGATTTTTCGATTTCTGATTTAGCAAATCACTGATAGTGTCTTTAACGGCTACTTCACAGTACTCCCATGAAGAATTGGTTTTCATTCTACCGTGCATCCACTCTCAACATCGGTGTTAGATGTAACACCGAGGGTGTTGAATTTTAACACCAAGCCAGTGTTGGGAGAGGACCACACTATTGGTGTTAAAACTTACAACCACATTGGTGCGTTTATCCTTTAACTAATTTTTGGTGTTAATATATGACCTAACACTTCTTGGTGTTAATCTTACACCACAGGTCGTGTTAATTATGTATTTTAACACCCTCCTGGTGTTCAATTGACATAACTGGTTAATTAACACCATCTTGGTGTTACATTACACCACTGGTGTTGAAGTTAACACCCCCTAGGTGTCCCAGGAGGACCACCCTCTTTGGTGTTAATTAACACCACATGTTGGTGTTTAACTGTTTTCGCTGTAACATCTAACATGTTAGTAAAAATGTTTGCTGTTGTTATTGTTTTGTTTTCTATATTAGCTGCTTACTTCTAGCATTACAAAAGCAGACCACCAAAATGCATAACCATAATATTGCAGCAACACAAGCGGGTGTAAATCCTAAACTTTTAACACCAGAAATTAACACTGACAAGCTTAACACCGACCTGGTGTTGCATATTCAACACGTAGTTTTTGCAGTGTATAGCAAATATGATTTTGAAGATTTTAAACCCCCATAGACACCGACTAATGTCGATTCACATGACGGAGCCATCACCAAACGGATTTTTTAAAAAGAAGGTTTTAAAAGGGTCCAACGAATGCCCTTTAATCGGCCCGTGTACCCTTTGACCCTAGAATAGCCTTGGGTCAGTTGTTCCTCTGACCACTGGTAGTCAATACAGTTTTTGATGGCTGAGGATTTTATAGAGTTCCTACGAATGCCTTTAATCGGCCCACGTGAATTTGGATCCAATCTGTGGACACCCATAGGCGCATTGGGTCAATGTTCTTCTGACTAAGTTTGATGCAATCGGACATCGACAAAGGGTTTGGCATAAGAAGGTAAAAAAAAGCAAAATCTTCTCGGGAAGGAGAAGGAAACCTAATTTCAGAAACCGATTGTTGCTATAGAAATCACGAGTATAACATGCAGTGATACTTACATGCCCACATGCCTTTGACTGGATCGCAGTTCTTCTCATCAAGTCTGTTTGATTATAAGCAATTGATATGTACGTGAGGGCTTTAAGATTTTAAAGAATGCCCCTTCAATCGGTCCACGTGACCTTTGACTCAAATAGGTGAACACCACATAATTGTCGTTGGGCCAGCTGTGACCAATTCTAGTCATTATAGCAATTGATTTGTGGCAGAAACATCAGAAAAGGAAGGTAAGCGCGACTGACCTGTAATGACCCCTGCGTGACCTTTTGACCAATCGGTGAACATCCTGTATGGCACTTTAATCAGGGGTTATTCTACCGAAGTCTGGTCAAGCATACAATCTAACTGTGTACACAGTAGCCTTTTGAAATATTAAGAGGGTTTAGAGAGAGAGTGCTCCTTTTTACCCCTACATGCTTTGGATTCCAACATTTGTGTACATCCCACATATGAACTTGGCCATATGTGACCGGATGGAATCGGAGCACTCTGCGGAACTGTGAAAAAGGAGGTTAGAGCGACAATGACCGTCCATTGACCCTACGTGACCCTATGGGAGAGAGAGAGAGAAAAGGAAAGACAGAAGAAAGAAAGAAAGAAAAAAGAAAGAAGAAAGAAAGAAAGAAGAGGAAAAGAAGAAAGAAAGTACGAAAGAAATAACAAGCAGAAAGAAGAAGAAGAAAGAAGAAAGAAAGAAGAAAGAAAGAACGAAAACAAAACAAACAAACAGACCATGCGGCTGTTACCGCATTATATAATTGCGATAAAACGAAATTTGGGAGACAAAATCGACTCGTACTAGTCGTCTCGGTGAAGTAAGATTTAAGTAAATACAATTTTATTGACCATGTGGATGGTTCCCTTTACATTTTACATTTTCTTCCTATTTTAAGTAAAATTTCATTTTATCTACTACATTACAAATGATTGAAAATTAGTCTCACTACTACTACTTTCCTTCGTCCTCCTACTCCTCTGCTTAAAGCAATAATGGCACATTTTTTGAAGAGCGCCCCCAAATTTTCAAACGTTGCTATTTGGCCACAGTTACGTTGGTATTGAGTTTTATATTGTTGCGAAGCATTCAATATAAACGTATTTGTCCAACGCGAGAGGCCAACAGTATATGTGCACCCTTGTTGTGTCAAGACTGTCCTTGTGCCTCTCTCCCTTTGTTCGGTCGCGTGCCCCTGTTAGCCATTCAGGTTACGATGTTGCTCTGGTCGTTACGTCGGCTAATTGTGTTCATTCACTTGCCTATACCAATTCATTCTGGAGGTTATTTCTAAAAATCTGCCTTCTCGCATATACTTAATGTATAGTGTAAAAACCAATATATCGCGTCCATACTATCGATCTTCGTAGAACTTTATTCATAGTTATCAACCTGGTTTCAACATGGATCATAGATTAATACGAAGTGCAGCTATTGTTGTTTTGTAAAATAATATTGCTTGGACATTGTGGCCCGTTCAAGTATTATTTCATCTATGGCAACACGCAATTCATTGTTTAACTTTGACTATAATTCTTAATGCATTGGCCGTTTGTTTTAAGTATGCTTTGTCGACGAGTCTGGTAATGGTCAACATGCTACATCGTGGAACTCGCTATACAAATTAACCGTTTCATGCTTCTGTGAACTGTTCGTTGTATGCCGCCATATGCCTCACAGGTTCTTCGATTAATAACTTGTTGGCGGCGGTGAAGTTCAAACTGAATTTCAACACGAAGTTGTGCTCTTTTCGTTGTTCGGCGATTGTGTGTGCTTATAGTGTGGATCAAACCTCAAGCTGGCTGTATACCCGAAGACCTTGTCCATTGGAAGCGGTAAACTGAACGTTAATTTGAATGCAGATGCGTGGATGCGTGATTTGCAAACAGTCGTCCTGTACTTAGGATGTGGTGGGTGAACTACTGACCGATGCACATTCATATTATGAATCTATAAGCCTTCGCTGTTATTTGGTGATTTCAGATGTTAAATGATATAGCATGTTATAGAACTTTTGTGAAAAATACTAGATTAAAGCTGTCATTTATAGCATGTTATGGCAATGTCATTTATGGCTGACTGATCGTAGTTGTAGAAGTGTCAAGCGTTGCTTTTTGTGGGCCGTCATGCGATGATTGAGGAATCGAATATGTGCATTTTGATCGTTGTCCGTTAGCTAGTAGGCCGTAATAGTTCTTTATCGTTGGTCAATTATTTTCTAATTCTAGTAGTATTTGTATGCTGTTATATAGTTTCTACGGTTCGTGCGTGTGGGTGTTTTGTGTGTGTGTTAGTCCAAATATAGGGCTGAGGTTGGGAACAGCATTTAATCGTTTTTGGATTGTATTCGTTGCTTTGTGTGTGTGGGGGGGGGGGGGGGGGTGGTGGGTGGTGCAGCTTGATTGTTTTTGCGTGTGGTTGTATATGGTGCGAAATTTTGTTTAGTTTCTGATTATTGCTGCTTTTTGTTGTCCGTGGAGTGATGTGTGTTTTACCTGTGTTCATTTCAAATTTGATACGTGATGTGGTAACAGTGGTAAGTGGTTCCAAGTTGGTTTGTATATGTTAGTTTTTTGGGTATCATGAGTTCATGTTCTGTGAGTTTATGATGAACGGAGTTCGTCGTATTTTAGTTTTTTAATCCTAGTATTTCTTTTGCATGTTGTTATATACCTTGGGTTCGTGTGTGTGGGGTGTGTGAGTCTCAAATATTGGCAATTATTTGTGCGACTGGGCGTTTTTGCAAGTGTGTTTTTTTATATGGTGCGTACCTTTTAGTTGAAGCTTTCTGATATTGTTTGCTTTTTTGTTTGTCCGTATGAAGTGATGTGTGTGTTTTACCTGTTTCATTTCACTTCCGATACGTGATGTGGTGGAGTGTGTCCAAGTTTGTTTGTAGATGTAGTTTTTTGTATATGAGTGTTCATGTTCTGTGAGTTATGATCCAAATCGGAGTTCGTCGTATGTTAGTTCTTAATTCTAGTATTATGTTGCATTTTTTTATATTAACATACTTTGGTTCGTATGTGTGGGGTGCGAGTCTCAATATATGGCAATTATGGGTTAGCTTGACGTTTTGCGTGTGGTTTGTATCTGGTGCGTAACTTGGTAGCAGTTTTTGAATCATTGTTTTGTTTTTGTTGTTTGTATGGAGTGATGTGAGTTTTTGCCTGCGTTTATTTGAAAGTCAATGCGATATGGTTGGTCCAAGTTGGTTTGGTAGTGTAGTTTTGTTTTAAAGTTTTTTGTATGATGATTCATGGTTCCTGTTAGTTATTATCCCAAACGGTGTTCGTCCGTATTTTCACCTCAGGCTGCCAGAGTAGCGTCTGCAAGTGTTAAATTGAGGTTTTACATGTTAGGCCGTAATCGGATATTTAATGGTGTTTTTTGAATAAAATTTTGTGTGGATGAGATGGTAGATTATCGTACCCCTCACTTCCCCTTTATAAGTTTTATTCGGTCCGATGGGTATGACTGCCTTGCGGGGAGTTCAGTCATATAATTTTATTGTGTGAAATTGTTCGAGGGGACATTTATGTCTTGGTTGTGAAATTTTCGTTGAGATTTGGTTCGTTGGCTATCATTGTATCCAGACTAGTTGTAGTTGGTGTATGCCCATGAAGCATCCTCGCTTGTGGGAAGCTGTGGTAACTGTGTGTGAAACCGTGCGTGAGTGTAAATTGTTTTGCTTGTTACGTATAGTTGGCTAAGAGTATTAGTATTGGAGTTTATTTTGTTTAGACTTCCTATTTGTGGGGACTGTGTTTGGTGAGTTCAGTGTTAAGGTCTAGTTTTGTGCATAGAAATAGTTGAGCGCCTTGTTTTTTGGCGTTTGCTTCATGCCTGTGTGTCACGTCCATTGTTACTTGTAGATCGTCGGGAATTTGATTCGAAAACCCTCAGTGGGGGGGGGAGATCTTGTTTCAGTGGTTGGGTTTTATCTTGCTAAAATGTATGTGTTGTTTCATTACTTGTTTTCGATGTGGTCCTTCCAAACTGGTTTATTTTCAGTTTGTTTGTTTTATCTGGTTATTTCTTTATCAGAACTCGGTTTGCGATAATCTCGGCTCTTGTATGTTAATTCGTTAATGAATTGAAGTGCAAAATCATTTCGGGAGGTGGCGTGTATGCCTATACGTTCCGGTAGCAGTTGGTAAAGGTGTGGTGAACCCAGGGTTGAATTTTTTAGAAGTAAGTATTAGGAATGTGTTTTTATTGCGTTCTATAACGGACAAATGTCCAATGTCATAATTTATATGGATTTCCACTTCGATTCGGCCATGATCATTTATTGTGACAGGAATCCATTCATCGTGAAAATGTTAACTGTGGGATGCATGTTAATTGTAAAGTGGATGTGCCATTTGGAGCCTTCTTGTTACCTTCATGAAGTTCATTTTATTTAATATAACTTTAATCGTCGCATTGCATTTCTCTTGGATTATGATTGATCCTTCAACGCACGGGGGGGTTTACTGTGAAGTGGTGCGCCTGTAAACAATGCAGGTATTTTAGTAATTCTAATCCGGTACTACTGGCCCGTTTTTTAGTGTCATTCATCATTTAGCTCTTCTTCCCTTGTTAATTCTTGGATTGGGAAGACACATGTACATCTACTTCTACAGCATGGTATGGTCAAACAGCCTGTTTTTTTGCAGTACTAAGATTTATCAGCTTGGAATTATTTGAATAATTTGAGTATTTTAAAACTTGAATTGCAGCTCTATTCGTGAAATGTAGATCATCAAAGTTACACGTGTTAACTTTATTGCTAGAGAATATCCAAGTTTCATTGGCTATGTTTGGATTGCGGGCTATTGCACACCGATTGCTCGTCAACTAGTTTGTGTACTAATAAGCAGGATAACAATAACTATTATGTATCAAGCATATTAGTTTTTGACATTGAGGTATGGAGACGTATTATTGTTCTCCCGCAAATACGATTCTGTACTTTCCTACGGTAGATTGTCATCCTAAATAAAAGATTATATAATATATATATATAATTTAATGTTCTTGGTGTGTACGTTTTTGGTTGCGTTTCAAGTGATTAACGATGGTGTCTTGAAGTTATCCCTCACATTCTACTCGTACTGGTATTGTTAGTCAACTCTGGAATTAGATCCATTTTTCATAATAATTTAAGACGTAAAAGGTGTTACCGTGGAAATCGTGAGCAGCTTACACATCTTCTCTCTCGCTTCTTCAAGCCTTTTGCGATGCCCGTTCCCTTATGCTTTTATGTTTTTATTTATTCTCTCGCTTTTTTCGATTGGCTTTGAGTTCCTGTCTATAACTCAGGCTAGCTTCCTTCCCACCTTTGGGTCTGCTAAAAATAGGTTTTTATTTGATTTTGCTTTCAACCGCGATATCTCGTGTTTGCTGCTCATAACTGTCCGGTTATCCTTGCTTTTTGACCTTGATAGTTTTGTGTGAGACTGTAACCGCTACTTGAGTTGCCAATGATTTTTTTGCCTTTTTGCATGGTGTTAATAATTCCCCACGTTGTGTTAGGCCCATTTGTTTGGGCCCCCTCTCCCCCCCTTTTTTTCTGGCTGCGGGGGGGGGGGAATGAATGCAAGTTCCTTTAGCAGGAACTTGTTTGGCAGTGTGGTTTTTTCTCCTCCTTCATGTATTCACACTTTGTCATTTTTTCAAGTGCTCTAAGTTATTATAAGCTTTAGTTTATTACATTTTTATAAATATAGAATGCACATGCTGCCGTTGGTCACTTTAATATTTAAATATCTTTAGATGTTTAACTGTCTAAATTATGGTTGGGTCCGCTCCTCATGTTGTGCAAGCATGGAATTTATTATAGTAAATGCATGGTATCAATTTTCATTATTTCTTATCACTCGCCTATTAGGGGTAACTAGAGATGTATTAAGTGAATAACTTAAAGCAATTTTGTCTGTGTAGAGGTTGGGCTCCTCTCCTCTCTGCATCCATCCACGGTGCCCATTGTGGCAAGGTTACATATTGGTTGCCCCCCCCGCCCCAACCCCAAAGTTCAAGGTGCAATATTGCTTATTATATCTATTCACGAATTAGCTTGGGTTTTTCTCCCTCCTTGATTCTGTACATGTTTTCTGTAGACCACTCAGATTCTACTGTTCTGTGTGTAGGTTGGGTTTCAACTCCTTCTTTGAACTGCATGACAAGGTCTCGATTAATTGTTTGCGCTAATGTTCAGCATTAAAGAATGCCAGATGTTGTTGTTCTGTCTTGTGTAAAAGGGCTGATGGGTTATCCCCATTCTTTTCTCTGTGATGCATCCTTGCAATTGTAGAGTGATATTTGCGATAATAATAGTAACCTCCACGAATGTGGTAAGGTATAGCATCTCACTTTCGTGTCCTTTTCGTGTTTATACTCGATCATGTGGACAATTGAGTTTTATATTGTTGCGAAGCATTCAATATAAACTCTTTGTCCAACTCGAGGGCCCCCACAGTATTCTGTGCACCCCTTGTTGTGTCAAGACTGTCCCTTTTGCATCCTCTCCCTTTGTTCCGTTTGCGTGGCCCACCCTGTTAGCCATTCAGGTTACGTTGTTGCTCTGGTCGTTACGTCGGCTAATTGTGTTCATTCACTTGCCTATACCAATTCTTCGTGAGGTTTTTGTGTCTAAAACCCACCCACCCACCCATTTTGTTACAAAACATTCTCTCTTTGTCCGTAAATTGTTAATGTGTGTGATACTCTAATAATAATAATAATAAGTAACATTTGTCAGTTATTCAAGTGCTTAAGTTTTATAATCTTTAAGTGTAATTACATTTTTTATAACTAAGAATGCACATGCGGCCGTTGGTCACTTGTATATTTAAATCTATTTAGAGGTTTACCTGTCTAATTGAATGGTTGGGTCGCTCCTCATGTGTGCAAAGCATGGAATTAGTCTGTAAATGCATGGTATTAATTTCAGTATTTCTTACAACTCGCCAATTTAGGGTTAAATAGAGATGTTTAATTGAAACCTAAACAATTGTCTGTGTAGAGGTTGGCTCCTCTCCCTCTCTGCATCCATCTCACGGTGCCATTGTGCAAGGTTACATATTGGTTACAAAGTTACAAGGTTGCATATTGCTTAATTATTCTATGTCAGAATTTAGCTTTTGGTTTTCTCTCCCTCCTTGATTCTGTACATGTTTTATGTAGACCACTCAGATTCTACTGTCTGTGTGTAGGTTGGGTTTCAACTCCTTTCTTTGAACTGCAACCCATGTCGCGATTAATTGTCTGCGCTAATGTTCATCATTAAAGAATGCACAGATGTTGTTCTGTCTGGTGTAAAAGGGCTTATGGGTTCTCCCATTGTTTTCAATTGTGATATCCTGCACTTGTAGAGTGATAATTTCGATCCTCCGAGTATCCTCTACGAATGTGGTAAGGTATAGCATCTCACTTTCTTGTCCTTTTCGTGTTTATACTCGAGTCATGCGGACAATTCTATAGAAACTATACCTTCGAACGAGATGCTAAGAAATGCGTATTGTATCATAAAATACGCGATTTTTGTAATTATAATTGGGATCCCAGATTGACTTAACAGCAGAGCTGGAATGCTACATCAGTTACCAATGTAACCGGTAAAAATCGCTCAATTGTTTGAAAAATTGGTGGGCGCTCTTAAAAAATGGGCTAATATATTGCCTTTAAACATTTAACTATTACGGGTGAGTAAAAATTACCTGAATTGTGTCTCGTCCATTTTTTTTATTTTTACAGACTAAGAGCTAACACCTGTGGCTCAAAATACATAACATTTTACAATGACCAATCATTGTAAACATACATACAAGACATACATGCCAAAGTATAGCACAAAACGGTACCTGCCATTCATGTCATTATCCAGTTGGCTTTACCAAATATAGATGAAGTTCACTAATTCGTACAGATAATGCATCTATATATTAAGATTAATGTACAATAAGTTACTCCAGACTTGCCACCTATTTACGAAACTGGGGGAGATTGCCTAAGAAACCTCCGGTATTACTGACGTTGTAATATATTTTTTCATGAATCTTACCGCATCAATACGTTCTTAAGTTCTTAAAAGTTTTGTCCTGTACATATGAATTTTGCTATGACCGTTATCAATGTAAAATTAATCGGATTTGTTCTCCAAAACGGATTAACCGGTATTATGGTAGTTAGGGTTATAACCGAGATCCATTCTAGTAAGTATGGAAGGAGGTTTGAAGTATGTTTCTATAGTTGAATGGTGCTGAATCAGAATTTTTTGGGTCCAACCTCTGGTAAATGTGGGGAATTTTTTGTAAAATTTGATTGCTGCCACAATCGCATTAGCGATGTATTCCGTAATGTTATCAAGGAATTAGAATTTCAAATCTGGCACACCAATCCTCCTCTGGTCTTGAGGTTAGGTAGCTGACCCTCCGATAATACAGTGTTCCGACTTCGACCACACTTTTCTTTTCAATATTATATATTTTTCAATTATTTTTTTTCCCGGCTAGAGGAAAAAAATTAAAAGAAAACTAATAGCTGCCCTTTTGAGTTAGTGAAGGAGACCTGCTCCGGAGCAATGGGTGGTGGAAAAAAAAAATACCGGCGGTGCGTATTATTACCCCGGTATGTGGATATCTAAAACACTATTTAACAAATTCAAAATTATCCATCATATCAATACAGTTTTGAAGGTATAATGCAATTAGCTTTAAAGTTGGGGCCCCGATCTGCAACCTCGCCCCCCACTTTACTCGAATCAAACCGTTGAGATTTTCGTGACAGTATATATGTTTCCGTCATTAACCCAATGAAATTTAAGGACCATTCAAATGTTTCCTTTTGATGCTCTGAACAAAAACGGTCTCAAATTTGGTCGATGACCACATGAATTACAACTCTTCTAATTCCTATGGGCCAATTTAGTGCACTTTTTACTTCTAACATCCAAACGGCTGGGACCGATTTAAAATTCGCTTTGAACTTTCGAACACACCTTTGTCTTTATATGATAGTATTCCATTCACATGAATATGTGAATTGTAAAACTCGAAGGTACATTTTTTCAAAAGAAATCTCTGAAAAAGCCTCCAGATTGTTCCCAAAACAAATGCAAATCCTCGCAGTTGGTGCTATAAGTTCAAAATTTACTGAGAATTATTAAATTTAATAGTCAGATTTCTAAATGGCGAACTATTTTTGTACATCCTGTCCATTTTTTGTCTGATACTTTCACGGTTTTTAAATTTTAAAACAAAGGCTTCAATTTCCCATTCCAAGTAAAATTGCCTTAGACTTTTAAGTCTGGTTTCACCTTCATAATCGAAATAAATGTCTTTAACTCCAACATTCTTCTGGTCTAATCCTGTTCCTTGGTTTAAAAAAATAGATTACTGAATTTTTGTCATAATTGTTTTTAAGAAAACATGAATGAAGCAATCGCAAAGCCAGTCCAATTGAAATCGAGTTGAGCTATTTACGCAATTGGCCGACTATTCTAGGAAGTCAAACGCGCCCTTTAACGAAGTTGAATGACGTTTTGCTAAATGGAAATACCAATCTTTATGCTGATATTACATATTTTTGTGAACTTAGAACTTTTTAAAAAAAAAATGGACACGTAAATGAATTGGCCGGGAAAACCTATTGTTAACTACTTTATACTAAATGTTATACAGCAAAATCTCGGAGTCTTCCTTAACGTTACTGATCATTTTATAAAAGAGGCAAAATCAATTCTATGTGCATTTGAAGAAATAAGCACTTCAATGAAAATTGAATAGTATCCTCCTTTCCTCACCACAGCCCCCCAGCCACTAGTTTTTTTAAATACAAAATCTCTGTGTAAGACAAGCTATAATAACTTCGTCCAATTGTATTACATAAATGGTACAGACGTGTACTAAGGGCCACCATTTGTTTACTATAAAATGTGTAAGGTGCTTGTTAGATAGTGTATTTTCCCGTGCGTGCGAAGCCAGCTGACCCGACCATTCAATGCAAATGCATCATACAAAATGACTATCACAAATTTCAATTCAATAAGACATGACAATATGCTAGTACATGCATATTAGATATAAACACAACATAGACAATATTTAAGATGACTTGTTCCATCTGTTCGTCCACTCATGAATCTATGTTACTCAAAAGCAATGTATACCTCTCAGTGTTCTTACACTTTTAACATTATATAAAAAGTAATGATAATAGGTTTAAACCATTTTTGCCCTGGAATTATTAATAGGTATTTAGCATGAAGTGACAACAACTTACGGATATGGACAATCAATATGGATGACCCCCATACAACATCTTCATATAGTGATAATAATATTTTATTTCATGTCTTACAGCATCAATACGTTCTTAAGTTCTTAAAAGTTTTGTCCTGTACATATGAAATTTTGCTATGACCGTTATCAATGTAAAATTAAATCGGATTTTGTTCCAAAACGGATTAAACGGGGTAGTAGGGTTATAAACGAGAATCCCATTCTAGAAGTTTGGGGAAGGAGGTTTGAAGATGTTTTTCTATAGTTTGAAGGGTGCTGAATCAGAATTTTTGGGTCCAACCTCTGGGAAATGTGGGGAATTTGGTAAAATATTCATTATATTGATTGCTGACCACAATAGCAGTAGCGATGTATTCCGTAAATGTTATCAAGGATTAGAATTGCAAATCTGGCACACCAATCCCCGCTGGTCTTGTGGTTAGGTAGCTGACCTCATAATACAGTGTTCTCGACTTCGAATCTCACTACTGCTTCTTTTCAAATATATAACATTTTCATTATTTTTTCAGGCTAGAGGAAAAAAAGGATAAGAAAACTAAATAGCTGCCCTTTGAGGTTAGTGAAGGAGACCTGCTCCTTGAGCATGGGTGGTGGTCAAAAAAAATACCGCGTGCGTATTATGTAACACCGGTATGTGGATATCGAAAACACGATTTAACAAACTTCAAATTATTCCATCATTATCAATACAGTTTGGAAGGTATAATGAAAATTAGCTTAAAGGTGGGTGACCGATCTGCAACCTCGTCCCCCACACTTTACTCGATCAAACTTGAGATTTTCATGAAAGTATATATGTGTCTCATTAACCCAATGAAATTTAAGGACCATTAAATGTTCCTTTTGATGCTATGAGCAAAAACGTCTCCAAATTTGGTCGAGTGACCACATTAATTAACACACTCTATCCTAATTCCTATGGGCCAATTTAGTGCACATTTTTACTTCTACGATCCAAACGGCTGGACCGATTTAAAATGCGTTTTGAAACTTTTCGAACACACATTTGTCTTTATGATAGTTATTTCCATTCACATGAATATGTGAATTGTAAAACTAGAATGTACATTTTTCAAAAAGAAATCTCTGAAAAGCCTACAGAGTGTCCCAAAATAAATGCAATCCTCGCAGTTGGTGCTATAATTTCAAAATTACTGAGAATTATTAAAATTTAATAGCAGATTCTGAACGCCGAACTAGTTTCGTACATCCTGTCCAATTTTTGTCTGATACGGTTCACTGGTTTTTAAAACAAAGGCTGTCAAATTATCCCATTCCAAGTTTGCCTTAGATCTTTGAAGCTGGTTCACCTTCATAAATCGAATAAAATGTCTTTTAACTACAAAATTCCTCTGGTACTAATCCTGTCTTTGGTTTTAAAAAAATAGATTACTGAAATATTTGTCATAATTGTTTTTATAGAAAACATGAATTGAATCGCAAAGCCAGTCCAATTGAAATTGATTGAGCTAGTTACGCAATTGGCCGACTATTCTGCGAAGTCAAACGCGCCTTTAACGAAATTGAATGACGTTTTGCTAAATTGAAATAACAATATACATCATCGTTCAATTTCGCGCGAAAACGCATGACCGTTTCAGAAAATGGAACACGTAAATGAAATTGGCCGGGAAAACCTATTGTTAACTATTTTATATTAAAAGGTATACAGCAAAATCTCGGAGTCTTCCTTAAACGTTACTGATACATTTTAAAGAGGCAAAATCAATTCTATGTGCAATTTTGAAGAAATAAAGCACTTCAATTAAAATTGAATAGTTCCTCACCACAGCCCCCCAGCCACTAGTTTTTTAAATACAAAATCTCTGTGTAAGACAAGCTATAATAATCATTCGTCAATTGTATGACATAAATTGTACAAGACGTGTACTAAGGCCACCATTCTTACTATAAAATGTGTAATTTTGCTTGTTATATATTGTTTTTTCCCGTCGAGCCAGATGACCCTACCATTCAATGCATCATAAAAATGAATATCACAAGATTACAAAGTCAATAATATATGACAAATATGAATAGTACATGTATATTAGATATAAATAATTAAGACAATACATTTAAAGATGGACATTGTTCCATCTGTTCTTCCAACTCATGATATTATTGTTCTCAAAAGCAATATATATACCTCTCAGTGTTCTTACACTTTTAACATGTTAATAAAAGTAATGATAATAGGTTTAACATTTTTGCACCTGGAATTATTAATATGGTATTTAGCATGAAGGACAACAAACTTACGGATATGGACATCAATATGGACCCAATAAAACATCTTCATAGTGAGATTAACAGTATTATTTAAAATTCTAGATTGAAAAGATTGCCAAAACGCAGTAGTAATATGACATTCCAAAAAAATATGTACAATATATTCAACTTCCCTGTTACAGAAGGTACATAGAGGGGTATCGATGGGGGCAATCTACACGGAGCGCAGATCCAGATCCGATGCTCATCACCGAGATCCAGATCACAGATCCAGATCATGGGAGACCGTTTAAGAACTCTACACGGCGCAGTGAGTGCGAAAGTACAGCGCTCTTTCGAAGCGTAAAGTGTACAAATGCTACGAGTAACCTTGGTGATCGAGGAATACTTTAAGCGTAACCTAAAAGTACGCGATTTAAGTGCAGCGACACTAACCAAGCGTGTACACACAATGTACGCGTTGCAGATCTGGATCAAGTTTGGCTGTTGCCCGTGTAGATTGCCCCAACGATACCCATTTGATGGATTTCTATCTGTGAATGAATTAGTCTGTGCAAAAGCTTAAATTGGAAATATTGCAATCTGGTGGACAAGGATGACGGCACGTTATAGAATGTATTTCAACCCAATCAAGATTTATGTAGTTAAATGACAATGACAATTAGGTTAAGAAATTGAAGTTTTCCCAATTTTTTTAACACAGATACTGTGTATCAAGCTTCAAATTTTATTAGTCGCCTTGATATTAAGAAGCAGCTCGAAATTGGCATTATGACTAACAGCATCCCCATCCACCACCTGGACATTTCTTTGTTATATAATTGTGCAACAATAGCATTTTATGTAAATAACCCGGAAAATATTCACGTCTTCAAAGTTTGAAAAACACATTTAGAATGAAATACAACCTTTACAAAAAATACTTTTCTTATTCAACGGAGTCATTCTTCGTAACCATGACTATCTATTTCAATTATCATTTCAAAATCGGTAGTATTATTGACGGCAATTATTATAGGCATATTGTATTGTGGGCGGATTGTGGGCTGTATATAGTGCAGATGATTCTTGTGATATAGGGGTGGAGTTGCGAAATTAACGTTCAGGTACCAAATGGTTGGTGGGCTGAACATTTTAGGCTATGGAGCCAAAATATAGCGCTCTCTTTCAACCCGGCTTTTAACACACAGGGCCCTCAACTTTGCACTTGACACCGGTTGCAAAGTACCATTTGAGTGGCTATTCAACTTTGATATTGTTTCAGTCTTACATTTAATTATGTTTGATGTATTAATCTCTGTGTAGATGCATCACGTATCTGGTATTTGAAAATGCATGTGGCCCACATAACACCCTTACAAGTTGTGTGTCTGTCAACATATATAGTTGCTGAGCCGATTAATCTCTTAAATGCAACACCACTGACCCAGGTGAAATTGTTCTACCGAAGGTCTACACTTCGAAGCTGAGAACAATCGGCCAACTGCGAGTTAAGCTTCCGTAGAATGTTTGAAGATAGGCCCAGAACTTTTATGCTCGAAACAGCTTTCCATATTCAATACGGTATTATGTGAAATATGATAGTGTGGAAGGTAAAGATTTTGGAAGGTATGCATTTCTGTCAATGAATTCGGATGGAGATAATGTTGTTACAATTTTGCAATTGAAGTTGATGGTTTTTTCTTAGTTGTCGGATAACATGGCGATCATATTTTATTTCTCCTCAAATGCTGTTTCTTGCTTCAATTCTGTTTTCAACGGATCATTTTTTGCTTCTAGCAACCTCTTCAAGTCTTGAATTTCTTCCTTTAAGCTTGCAATTCTTCTAAGGGATAATTCCTCTCTCGTCGATGAAGTACTCACATCGGTTTGCTTGCCCCGAAGACGCTTAGATATGGATGCCACCAACGTATACAGGAAAGGATTTATAGAGGAATTAATTGGAAGTACAAAGGTGGATATCCAAACGTAAACATCAGGTTCAACTGAAACCTTTCCAGTTTGTACGAGAATAGACAAGCATATGATAGGCATCCAACAAAAGAAGTCTGTAATAACTATTGCACCTACTCTCATGGCCATCCGCATCTCTTCAGAATATCTAGTCTGACCAACCTGACGTGTAGATCTCAAGGCAGACACAAACAATGATATATAACAACCAGCTACAGTCAAAAAGCAGATTAAGTTCAGACCCGTGAAAATTGAAATGGAGAGGTACATTCCCGGTTTGGTGTTCTCAACAGAACGAGTCTGGTTTCCTATTACAACTGTATCGGGAGCAGTGTTTCGCGACAGTGGAAGGCCGATACACACCTCAGAGACATCATAAAGCTCTGGATTAACACCCGTTACCAAGGATAGTGTGGTACCAAGAACCAAAGCTATCAACCACAAAATAGCCACTATAACGCTAGTCGATTTTTTACCCAAGCGATATCGACTAAACGGATACAGGACTCCAACGAATCTATCAGTGCTGATCAAGGTGATGAAAAACACCGATGCTTCACTGGATACAACAGAGAGAAACCCGGCAATTCTACAGGGGACGCTGTGCCGCCATGAGTTCGAGTGATTGGGAAAATACTCTGAGAAATACATGTCGGCACAAACTAAGATTAACATATAAACTCCCATAGAGAAGTCTGAAATTGCCAGGTTTGCAATAAGTAAAGACTGAACCTTATTTTTCACTTGAATCTCTCTGCATCTGTTGGATAGTACGAATATGTTACCTATAGTGGCAGCAAATGCTATTATCCACATTGCAAACCTCAAAAAACAATTAGGAAGCATTCGGTTGCAAGTTAGAAATTGCTCTGACTGCGGGATAACATCAGTACAGTTTGCAGATGTTATGAAGCAACATGTTGCTTGAGTATTGACAAAAACAAACGTTGACTTATCCAACCCTTCAAAAGGTTTCGTATTCACCCACTTCAATGGATTTCGTGTAATGTTGATAATTTCAATCTCTAAATTGGCTTTGAAAAGCAGTGAGTCAAGTTTGTTTATTTCGTTAGCAGACAAATCTATACCTTTCAGTGACTTCAAAGGCAACAACACTTCCGTTGCTACATACTCAAAGTCATTTCTGCTAATGTTCAAGAATTTTAGTTCTACCAGCCTTTCAAAAACTTGATTGGGTAATTCCTTCAATGCGTTGTTGCTCAGATCCAATTCCATCAACACAAAAAGCATCTGAAAAACATCTTTTGGTAAGTTCTTCAGTTTGTTATTGGCAAGATTTAATGTTTTCAACACTATAAGATCTTCAAACACCTGCTTGTGTAAATATTTGATATTGTTGTCATGTAAATATAATTCAATCAGGTTGTCAAGCCCTATAAATATATTTTGAAGAAGTTCAGTCAGTCTGTTGTGATCTAAATACAGCCGCTTCAATTTACTCAGTTTTATGAACACAGATTCCGGTAAGGACGTCAGTGCATTTCTCGAGAGGTCCAACTTCTTGAGAGTATTCAGATAATCAAACACGTTAGCTTGTATGTGACGAAGTCTGATGTTGTTCAAGAACAAACTCTCTATTTTTCCAAGCAGAGCACCGGGGAGAATTGCATGCAGTGTACTATCTGTGAAGTGCAGATGAGTGATATCGGGTGGATATGACAGGAGAGAAGAGGAGTTGGTCGCATTACACGAATGGATGACTTCGTTGTAGCTCAAACTGCATTTGCAATTGGTAGGACAATCTACGTTGCACTTGACAGTTTGCAACGTATTATTTGAGTAGCTCTCCAACTTTGTTTCTGTCTTGCACCTAACGACGTTCAATGCATTCGTATTCATTTGTGATGTAGATGCATTCAATGTCTTCGTATTCATTTGTAATGTGAATCCACCACGTGCCTGGTATTTAAAAATACATTTAACTGATTTAATATCCTTACAAGTTGTGTTCCTATCAACATATATTGTTGTTGAGCCGATAAATGCACGCCTACTGACCCAGATCAAATTGTTTAACCGAAGGTCTACAATTCTAAGCTGAGAACAATCGGCCAACTGCGAGTCAAACTTCGTAGGGTGTTTGAAATAGTTTAAAAAAAGTTCATCTCGAAGATCCTTGCATATTCCATACGGCAGATGTGAAATACGATTGTGTGAAAGGTAAAGATTTTGGAGTGCATTTAATTCTTTGAAGGAATTCGGATGGATAATAGATATGTTGTTACGATCCATGATTATTTGGCGAGCATTTTGCAACCCTTTAAATGCATGCTGCGGTATTTTCTGGAGCATATTATTTGATAGATCCAACTTTTCTAGCTTTTGTAACCCTACAAACACCTTAGATTGTAGGTCTTTGACCTTATTGTGCGAGAGATCTAGCCAGCGTAGATTTTGTAATGCTCCAAAAACTTTACCAAACCGTGATAAGATATTATGCGACAGATTTAACCAGTTAAGATTTGATAGCATTTGGAACATCGCATGCTGTAGTTCCCGCAATACATTATAAGACAGATCTAACAATATTAGTTCTCTTAGGCTATCCAGCGCACCAGGCTGGATCTCGTTTAATACATTGTGTGACAATTCTAAGATTTCAAGTTCATCTAATTCACTAAACGTACCCGAAGAAAGAGTCGTAAGACTGTTGTTGTTCAAGAGCAGTCTTTTCAACTTAGGGAACCTTTCAAATGCATCGTCCGTTATGTTGTGCAATGGTATGTTAGGCAAATGTAAATATTCTATGGCTTGGGGGTACTTGATAGTATTTGTATTGTTTGTTTCAAGGCATCTGCTTGTATAACTTTGATTTCCTAGAGTGCATGTACAATTGGCTGGGCAGTGTATATCATCACATTTTGTTCCACCTACGATATCGTCATGCTTGCATGTAATAGTATTGTCAATACTATTGATGTCCTGAAAAGTGTATGATAATAGTATCATAAGAAAAAAACATGGTAAATATCTTAAAGCCATTTTGTAACTGGCAAATACAAATTAGACGTTGTTGTGACGTTGTTCGCGTGTTTAAAATGTCACCCTGTTCCCAATGTACATGTAAGACTACGATTCGCTGATTTATCAAAAAAGTTTGGCAGTGTATCCAGATGTTGCGTTGTTGCTAGCGAATAATTGTATTTAGACCGTCTTCAACGTAACCTTTACATATACGGTGCATTTATCCAACAAAAAGCGTAAAATGGTAAAGACGCAGCACACACTAGGAAACCAGTTAAAATTAAAATCGAATAAAATGATTAATCATTCAAACAGAGGCCGCAGATTTATCTAGATCAGTCACTATATACATTAGCACCTTCCAAACATGTACTCCGACCACATATCATTGAACCTCCAAGAATTATAGCACTTAAAGTTTCTAAAATATATGAAACGAGGCGTTGCCCATCCCTTGAATTTCCATAAATTCGTAAACTACATTAAGTAAATCCCCTACTTTTCCATAGGCTAGGTTTTTTTGTGTTATTATAATATGCTCAAGAAAAAATATACTCTTTCTTAAGCCAGCGATCTTACGCGCTTGCACTGATTTTTTCAAACTTCTATGTATCGTTACTTATTTTTCTTTTTCCGACCAACTTCCATCAACTTGTAAGTGTTTCATCTTCCTGAAAATCTGTTAGTTCTTGTCCTCTCCAAATGGATTCCAGTGCAGGCAACGTTGATCAATTCTACAGTGTGAGGACAAACAAAAGAAGCTCACAATTTGATTTCTAGAATTCCAATGTCAAGAATGCGTTCAAGTAAATCAACGTAATTATTTGTTTCAATACAACTCTTCGAATTGTGTGTAAATTTTGATCAGATTATTATAGGTTTCTGTTTTTTTTTGAAAGCCCCGCTTGGCGAGTAACCCTCGTCCTCAGGTCATTTTTTTTGTAATACTCTGATGACCATAACATACTAATATCCGCAACAACACGGTTTCATGCAGCTCGTTCTCTGCGAAACTCAATTACTCCAGGCAATCCATGACTGTACCCCCCCCCCCCCCACTTAAAACGCAACCCGTCTGATGTTATTATACATGACTTTTCACAAAGCGGTCGGCTCGGCTGGCATGGCTGTGTTCCCGATCGATTATGCTCAAATTTAACGCAATTGATGTAGGTAGTAGGTCAATGATGACTGTCTGGATTTATTAAAGGAGAACAGCGCGTGTTGTTGGAGGGGTACATTCAAACTGGGCCAGCGTAGATTCATGTGTCCACCAGCGGACAGTCCTGGCTCCGACTGTTTTTAGCTGGCATAACATGACTTTCCAGAAGACTGTACTGCGCAGTACGTCTGTTCGCAAACGACTGTATTGGTACCCGTGAATGAAGCAGAATTACTCCAAAAAATCCTTGGAGACTCTTTAGCATGGGAGAAACGCTGGCCAAATTGAGGAACCCTGATAAATGTTATATGTGCCTCGCATATCATTTCTATGTGATCTCCCACTCATATCCCACCTATGCGCCCTGGAAACTCAGTTGCTACAGTAAAACAAACTCACACAGAACATTGGGTTGATATCCAACCAGATCTGAAATGGAATACCCATTATAGAATTGCATCTTGACTACTTGACTTATCTCCCTGAACCATCGTGGCGAATTAAGGACGGAAGAGAGAGATCGCCACAGTTGACGGTGTTGTGTGGGGCTGCTCCTGGTAGGTCTTTCAGGGAGAAGAAGAAACCAGCGCTGTTGATCATCAGAAATGGAGGTCTCAGGGTACGTCTGGCCTTCCCCTTTCCTTCGGCCTCGTTGTGGCGTCCAGTCAAGAGCTTGTCAAAACTAGGGAGGAAGTGTTTGTTTGGCATGTGTGCACGTGACCCAGATAGTTCCATCTCCGCTGTCTAGCTATCTCAGATGTTTTGGGGAGTTGTACCACTTTCCGGAAGTTTGGAGTTGGATCTCCGTCTTGCCATTTATTTGTGAACTGGCAAGTCTTGTTGAATGTATCGGTTTGATTTCCATGCTTCAGCCCATACAGCAGACATCATACATTGCTCTGGAAGATTTATTGGCTTATACAGTTATGATCGCTAGATGTTGTTCACTTTTGAAGGCAGACTGGCTTTAAAAAAAACCAATAGCCTTGGCCCTACATTAACAGTTGGTCGCCAGATGCACTACGTGGGCCCCCAGGTAGGTGAGCTGTTAACTATTTCAATCACTTGGGCCCACCGGTATATAGTAGCATCAGCCTCATCATTTAAGGTGACATCATCTTGGATTTTGATTTGCTTATAAAGAGGCTCTTTTTCAGCCGCTTCAGCTAGACCATCTGTTTGGGTTGTATAGTCTGGTTTACGGTGGTTGTAGCAGAACAAAGATCGTCCTCCAAAGTCCAGATCTACCTAGAGTGTGTTTATTGACCCAATCATTCCTGTGTCCACTCCTCTTGCTGATCTCATCACAAAGTCAATCAGAATACCAAAGAGTATGGGTGCCAGGATGCACCTTGCATACTCCCGTTTAAACGTTTGAACCACAATCGCTTTGATCAGACTCAACCAAGACCGAGCACTGGGGGGCGTCTTCATAGAGATCTCTGACAATATGTCTGATCTACGGAGGGAAGCAAGAGTACTTCATAACTTTCCAGAGTGAAGGTCTGTCCTACGCTGATCCAAAGGCCTTTGAAAGTCGATAAAATTCATAATGAGTGGGACCTGCCATTCCAAACCTCAAGATTCCAGATTCAGTTTATTTAGCATAACATGAACAACCTATCATATATAAAAAAGTATGAAACAGGACATATATAATAGTACAAAAGAGAGTAACAATTTGAAAAAAACTGTTTTAAGATGAAATAAAGAGCGATATGATATGCTAGGACCAGTATGGACAACCCCGTGGGGCTTAATAGTTATTGCTGGCCCTTATGAAAATACAAGTAAGATAATTATACTAGATAGTAAAAATAAACACAAGGTTTCTCTCGCTTCGAATCGTCATCGGGTAGCGTCAACCAAGAAAGGTTGGTTCACGCTTTTCCTGGTGTGTGTGCGCGCGCGTGTGTGTTGGTTTGTGAGTGTGTGTGTGTAACCAAAAATCTTAAAAAAGTAACAGGACTACTGGATACGGGAAAAGGAGACGGACAGACTGGACAACCGTCCTTGGCTGTGGTATGTTACAGTGTAGGATAAGGGGGGATAGAGATAGAAATGAGGTAGAGAAAACAAAGTGAAGAGGGGACACAAGGGGTATATGAGTATCACTGTGAAATGTACTTGTTGATAAAAATGTTTGTTTGTTTTTTTTTGCATTGTTGTGAATAGATTCTGGAAGACCATTCCAGAGTTTTGCGCTGTGGTACTGAATAAAGTGTTTTTTCAGACAAAATTTAGGGAAGGGGAAGATGAAATTTGTTGGCTTGTCTAGTGTTATAGCGGTGGATTTGTCTATTTGCGTGAATTTGTTTTTTAACTGTGTTAACTAATGTTTTTTTACTAACGATCTTGCCGTCGCAGACCGATAAAGCCCCGTAAAGAGGGCAGGGCTGAAGAATGAGGGAAATTATGGGGTAAATAAAGTTAAAAAAGAGGAGAAAACAGTAAAAAAGAGTCTTTTAACGGATAAACTGCAATATATGATATTGCAGTTTATTCGTAAAAGAACTCCGAGTCTTGGTATGTGGTTGTGAGTATAGGTGTGTGTGTTGTGTGAGTGTGTGTGTGTAACAAAAATAATTTTAAAAAATTAACAGGAATCCTGGATACGGGAAAAGGAGACTGACAGAACCTGGGACAACGTGCCTTGCTGCGGTATGTTACACTGTAGGATAAGGGGGGATAGAGATATAAAATGAGGGTAGAGAAAAAAAGTGCAGAGGGAACAGGGGTATAGGAGTAATCACTGTGAAATGTACTTGTTATAAAATGGTGTTTGTTTTTTTTTGCAATTTGTTTGTGGAATAGATTCTGGAAG
>JAMKCH010038667.1:0-14673 GCA_023653785.1 Ophioderma brevispina | reverse complement strand
ACAATCAAGTCATGAAATCCAATATCCCATATTATTATCCATCTGTGGTGCAATACCACAGTGCATTTAGCGCGTACCGCCCAACACTGCACATACGCAAAATATTGGGCATGGGGGTCGGTCATGTGCCAACAACTCGATCAGCAAGTACCTCTGTTTTTATTAGTGTTTGAACCATTTTAAAACTATTTTTGTCAAGCAAAAACAGCTTCTTTCTGCATAATAGAGTAATAATATTGGATGGCTTTTTTCGGTTTATAACAGAAAATAATCGTCCCTCGTTTGCAATTGAAGGTTTTATGATTCTCCACATGATCATTGCCCCCCCCCCCACACACACAACACTTTACTCCATCAAATTGAGATTTTGGTATCAGAAAAATTTTTTTCCCGTTACTTACACCAACCCACCCTCAGTGAAATATGTTGGGAATTGGTTAAAGGTGGCAACGAGAGATTTCAAGTGATCCTTATTTTCTGTGATATGTCGTGATTTCATGTAGATTAGATGCTCAATAGATTCCCTACCTTTTATTTGGGTTAAGAAAAACTAAATGAAAACAAAGGTGATTCTTGTATATTCTTATATTTCAATAGAAAAACATTCCGAATTTCGTATTTGCTCGCTAGACGAAATTAGGAATTTCACATTTTTTTTAAAAATACCAAAAAACAGTTCCAGCTGAATCCTTACAGAAGGGGATTGTTTTTGATATAAAGCTTTACAACAGTGTTAAAATCATAATTTTTTCAATTTGTTGGGGACACCTGTTATTTGAAAGTCTCCTCGTTTCACCTTTAAGTATGCTTATATACATTGAGACACAAGGGGGTCTTATGTGGTGGTAACAGTGAAATGATGTTCATTCAAGGGTCACTTATGGTCAGCATAGGATGTGCTTCTAACAACTTACTTCTTTGACCACATAATCGGACAGGCGCAACCTCTCATATTTTGGAAGATTTTCAAGATTTTTGAAGGTGTTCTATTTGGTTCTCAAAAGTGGTTTCTTGGATACATGAATTTCTTCTCACTGTTCTATACAAAGAACATAAGTACTTAAGTTTGCAGTAACGCCTATAGTTCTACGATTATATGGGTTCCCATGCACGGCCCCTTAAACTAAATTCTAACGTGATTTTTTGAATCTCTACGACATATACTTAAGAATTTTGATGTTAACCAAAATCAATATTGTCCCACTGGGTCCGTTTGGCGGCCATCTCTTGGATTAAGAGGGATTAATCGTTGCAAAGTGGGGTTAAATTTTAGTTGGAAAGTATCTCAAATATTCGTCTCATCTAAGTATCAAAAATATATAGTTTGGCATATCTATGATGTTCATGTTACAGAGATATGGGTCAAAATGCAATACGTTCATTAACCTTTTGATTGGTCCATTGTACAGGGTGCCAAACGTTTCTCCTCCATAAATGCTCATCTTTCGAGAAAGCCATCCAAGCCAGTGTTTGCGCCTTTTTAGATCACGTGCACTATATTCAGCCATACACCCAAAATAGTTGAAATCGGTTCACTGATTTATTGGACGTTGTTGGGAGTGTAGATCTGTCTTGGTATATACACTGATTAGGATGGAATCAAAGCTTTCTTGGAAGTCGATGAAAATGACAATAAGAGGAAGTTTTGGTGGGTCTTTGAATCCCTCCATAATTCGTCGAAGGATATGTGTCTGCTGCGCCCACTAGGCCTGGACGGAAACTAGCCTGGTTGCTTCTTAGTATTGGACCAACATGTTCGAATTCTTTTAACATAATTTTTGTTGAAACTTAAGCAGCTTTTGGACATCAAGTTAATCCCCGGTATTTCGTCATGAGGGAGAGATCCCCTTTTTTGGGCAGGGGTACGAATCACGAGGGACATTTTATGGTCACTGTGCGGTGGTAGTGATGATGTTGTATATACCTCAATGTAAACCTTTTGGATAAATCTATTATCTTTTCTCCTCTTGCATTCAGTGCCTCAGCAGTATTGCACAATCAAGACCTGCTGCAGTCCTGTACACCTGCTGCTTATTTGTTTTCATGGGCTCGGACAGGGTCCGCTGTAAGCTTTTCCATGCTTTTTAGGACTGGTGAGATTTTGATATAGAAAACCTCTTTTGGATCACATCTCTTTCTTCTTTAAACTTTAGAGGTTCCTCCATACCCAGCCTGGCATCCCACGTGGTCTGCATCTGCCTATCACATCTACCCAGAAGATATTACACAGTCAGAATCCAAGATTAGGATCAGGGGTACGGAAGATGGTATGGAAAGGGTTAGGGTTGAAGTCTGACTAAAAATACCAATATAGTACGCTATCGCTTGAGAGCAAATGAGGAAATTTTATATTTTATTCAAAATGAGCTTGTGGCACTTTAAGTTAAAATGCAATTTTCCAGGTAAAACCAAAAAAATGCCGTAACCCGACCACCCTAGAAAAACCTGCCGGCTCAAAATTGTTCATGCAAGTTATCATAAACAAAATCTGCCACGACCCATTACCAAATCACGACGAGAAACATCAAAAACAGAAAACAAAAACAAACTTACAAAGTAAATAAAAGAATCTTTGCTATGTCATTAAACGGGGCATGTGTATTCATTTTAGATTAAAACATCGGTGAAGTTCTCCTATAAAAATGAATCAGCAAACCGACCCTATAGCTTTTTTTTTCTGTTACGGACAAACAAACATAATTTTAGGTCTTATTTTGGATAAGACTTAGAAATAGGCAGTGTGCGTATCTATGTTTTCATATTGGGGGGGGGGGGGGGCAGTGGCCGTCATCTTCTCAACCGCATAAAATGAGTAGGGTCCAGGGGCCCGCCCTCACGAGCCCCCCCCTAGTGTCCAGAATGCGAAGCCCCCTGAAAATTTTTGGTTTTTTATAGCTTTAAATGTCTTCCTGAAGGGGCCTACTTTTTTTGTACGATTTGGTAAATTTTCCTGTCGCACACGCTGTCCATGTGAACTTTAAACCTATCCTTTGCCGAAATCCGGCTGCAGTGCCATGACCTGAATTTTTCACAAGTGAAACGACGGCCTCCTCATCGCAACCGACGAAATCAAATTATTGGGAGGGGGGGGGGCCGCGCCCCCCTGCCCCCTCTGGGGCTACGCACTGGAAAAGCGGTCCCAAATTTTTTCAAAAGTTGAGAAGGACAAACCGACAATAATAATTTTGTTTTTTTTTGGTTACTTTTTGTTAGTTTGGTTTTGATTTATTTTTTTTTTAAATTTCATTTTGTTTTGATTTGTCCATTTTGCTTGTTTCTAACTGCATACAGCAAAAAACTAAATAGATCAGGGGCCCCGTTTCACAAAGACTTATCAATTGTAAGTTTGAACTTGAATTTAAGTTCAACTTCACGCTTGATCGATTAGCTGGAGTACAATCGATTCGTAATCTTTGTGAACGGGCCCAGGTGTTTGAACTGGTGGGAAAGCCTGCCTGGGAAAAGCGACTGACATCTACGCAGGCAGGGGCGGTAAGGAAATCCCAATTTTAGAACTCGTAATTGATTTAACACGTAAACCCTGCGTAGCGGGGGGGGTGGGTAGGGGAGGGGGAGTGGGGATTCTTTGGCAATCACTGTGGTGCCAACCGTCTACGGCAAATTCGGAAATTTGCACTCCATATAAGACCCAATAAACAAAAAGTGGTTCGACATTAGCCAATCTCCTGCCAATACATTGGGTATACATTGTGTTGCAACGAGCGCAGTATTTTCGTGTACAAACTAAAGTTTGCAGAACAAAGTGCTTTACATGACGTTTCCTCTCGCCCCATTATGTCAAATTGAAGGAATTCAGCAGGCAGTTTTGGATGAATCGATCAGGCAAATTTGGGCAAATAATGCCGATTAATAGGGATTTTTTCTCCATAGAGCTCCCATAGGAGATGGTACCCACCGCCAAACATCCCAACTCCAGTATCGAATATTGGGTGTCCCTGTGTGTCCCCTGCCCTCCCCCCCTCTTGCCGAAAACATCCTTAATAAAGTATAATTCTGGCCGACTCCTCCTGAGGTTAATCATCAATGTCACGCGCCCTCTATAATGGTATTTACTACACAATATTAAACAATATAATTTCTTGATGAAGATTGATTATTTAATACAATAAACACTTAACCTCTGGTACAATTTTGTTGTTTGTCATGATAGAGCTTAGTTAAGAAAATAGTACATGCTGTCCCAAACTTCAAAATATGTCCTGCAGGAAACTAACGTCTTTTTTACCTTATCGACATAATGACGTAGTGTAATATGATTACAAAACCGGATAAAATGAAGCCCGATCGAATACTGTCTAAAAAACCGATATCGTGAACACTTTGCCCGGCCTTGGGGAAGTAAACAAACTTATACCTTCGTTGTGAATATGATAGGAATATAAGCGATACCATTTCCGTAATTTTACCACATTGGTTATATATATCTGCAATAATGGATGAGCAGAAAGATCCACCGCCTCCTTTAAATGCACAGTAAGCAGTAAAAACTACAGTAACAGAGTTTGGGATTCAATAACCTGTTTACAAAGTTTGTGGATAATAGTGATTAGGGATTCAATCGAAAAATTGAAGTTTAGATAGGTTCATTTCTATAGAAATGAATTCCTCTCTGCTTCTGGAGTATAATGACATCAAGACCAATCCTTGCACGTGAAGCGGATCAGGAGATATTAATTTGTATGGTGGCCCACAATTTGCTAAGTTTCTGCTGAAATAATGCCAATACGGTAGCGTGACTACTTACATATTTAGGGTTTGTGACAAATGCTAATAAAATGAGGAATCTGACATCTTTTGAAATATTTCCCTTCGTCTAGCATGTCTGGACAAACTCAGTTAGAACCAAACTGTTTGCCCGTTTTGTGCAGAGCCATATTTTTTTATTTTTGCCTGACAACAAAGTCTCTTGTTCAATTTTACCAATGGACCAGCTATTGCTTCAAAAAATGACAAAGTCCCGCTCATTAATAATCAAAAATGAATATACAAGCTTCATTATGACTTTCCTTTACATATAAGATAAAACGATCCAGTAACTACTGTGGTCAACAGTGGGTTGCATTTAAATATGCATAATGATATTGCCATTTAATTTCCTCCTCAAGTATAGTGGTATCTCTGAAAAAAAATGGTCCTACTTAGTATGCGTAAAACACTAATTGCAATTTGCGGTGTGATCCTAACAAGCTGTGAAAAAATGTTGTTCACAAAAGTTGTAGATAATAATTTACAGATTGACAATAGACAAAGCACTTTCTGATTTTGCTTGAATTTTCAGTGATGTCTCTCGAAAGCCAGTACAATGGAGAATTTACTGTAAATGAATTATTTTTTTTCAAAAGGAGGATTAAATTAAAAAGTGCCCCCTAACAGACTGAATCTTAGATCACACTTCTTTGCTAAAAAGGTTGGCAACGTCATGTAAGTTGTGAATATCAAACCGTAATTTTGTTCAAAGATTGTAAGCATAGGTGTCCAACTGTCATTTAAATGATGGTGGGTCCACTGGGCACAATAGAGTAAAAACAAGGAACTTTATAATGTCGAATTTTAAGACTTTATTTCTTTTTGTTTATGGGGTAAATTTACACAGAATGATAAATAAACGTTCAAATATAAGCATACCTTTTTCCCCTAGCCTACAAAAATATTTTAACTGAATTTCAAATGCAAGAAATTGGCAAAACTTTATGCCCTTGTGGAGCAGCCAGACATTGTACCATTTACATCCCTAAAGTAGGGATTTTCACTGACAAATTTAAGTGTGAGATAAGGTTCAATTTCTATATAGAAAGGCATTCCTCTCTGCTTCTGGATTAGAATGACAGCAGATAATCCTTGCAGGTGAAGCGGATCAGAGATATTAATTTTTATGTGCTCCACAATTTGCTTAGTTTCTCTGAAATAAAGGCCAATAAGGGAAAGTGACTAACTTGCTATTTAGGGTTGTGCAAAAATCTAATATAATGAGAACGGACTATCTTTTGGAAAATATTTTTCCCCTTCTAACATGTGTTGGACAATCATTGAAAACCAAAACTAGTGCCTTGCATGCAGAGCCATATTTTTTTATTTTGGCCTGACAAACAAGTCCTTGTTCATTTTAACCAAATGGACCAGGCTATTGCTTCAGAAAAATGACAAAGTCCAGCTCATTAATATGCAAAAATGATATACAGCTTCATTAAATGACTTTCATTTTTCATTTACATAGAAGTTTTAAACATTCAGTAACTATGTCAGCTGCATCCATTCAGGTGGTTACCAACTGCACTGGATAGAAATATGCAAAAAGATGCTTTTTTGATTCTCTTAGTACACAGGGCCTATGGTAGAAATTCCAATTAATTTTGTAATTGGACATACTGGCAAAACAATTGACTATTTTCAAATGATAAATGGTCAATGTAATTGCCTAGCAACTGACATGTGGTCAAACAGTAGGTTACATTTCAAATATGGGATGAGAATGCACATTAATTTCCTCAAGTATAGTGTATCTCTGAAAAAAATTACAATAATATTATTCGTACAAACACTGATTGCAATTTGAGGTGGATCCTAACATGCTTGTGACAAAATGTTTCACAGGAAAGTTGTAGATATAATTTAAAAGATTTGAAATATACAAGCACTTTCTGATTTTGCTTGGGAATTTTCAGTGATGTCTCTCGGCAAGACAGAAAATGGAGATTTTAAAGAAATGATTATTTTTATTCAAAAGGGAGGCTTAAATGAAAATGCCCCCTCAGACATGAATCTTAGATCATCTTCTTTCTAAAAGGGTGGAAACGTCATGTAATTGGTGAAGAATCAAACGCAAAATTTTGATTCAAAGATTGGTTACTTTAAGGTGTCAAACAGTGTCCCATTTAAATGATGGTGGGTCCCCTGGGGGCCAATTTTTGTGCCAGAGCGGAAAAACCGGGACTTTATAATGTCTAATTTTAGACTGATTTATTTGTTTATGGATTTAATTTTTCATTTCACAGAATGATAGATAAAGGTTCAAATAGAGCTATAACCTTTCCCCTAGCCTAACAAAAATATTGCCTGAATGTTCGAATGCCAAGAAAATTGTTCAAAGTTTATCTGCCCTTGTGGAGCATGCCACCACAAGTGGAGTCCATTTTGACATCCCTATTAATAGTAGAAGTAACTCATATTTATGAGTAACACCAGCCCATCCAGCAGTGCAGTGTCGGTCCGGGGGGATCGGTACAAATGAATAAGGGATAATGGACGGAAAAGGCAGCATCAACAAATGAGATTGACAATGAGCGAGCAGTAGCATCTAACTATGGCAAGTCCAGTGATCATGTAATTACACCAAAAGTTACCATGCCCTGGCTGTGCAAAAAAATTTCACCATGCAAATATAGGCCCTTCACAATTAATTTTTAGTTTCCTGTTGCAGGTTTAAAATTATTGGGGGCGGCACTTTCTTATTCATATTTTTGTTCAGGTTCAAAACACGCGATACAAAATTTCCAACTTCCAATGCATAATATAGATTTTTTAACACACATGAACAGAAGAAACTTCCCTACACAGTGGCTTTCTGGCCCCCCCTTGCCCCCCTCCGCCGACGCCACGGCACTGTTGCACCTATTATCTGTTATGCAAGTGAGGCACCACTCACTCAAACATCTCTTTCCTGTTTAGAAAGCATATACTATTGATACAAGTTTGATTTGAGTGGAATATAAGTATTGAAAGGTGTAAAAGGGTTGTAAATTAACTCCAGGTGTAGCATAGCGATGCTTCTGATGCCAATTTAATCCGCGTCTACGAAGTGGGGTGTTAATTTACTGCACCCACTTTGACTGCTCCCAGTCGAATTAGCAGCCTTGACGGATAAATGCCACATGAATACTGTACTGTATTCCGTCAAGGCCTGCTAAATTCAACTGGGAGCAGGAAAAAGTGGGGTCACACACAAAATGTCCCAACCATACGGAAGTTTTCTCATCACAATTTGCGTATTTACTGGGAAGAGTCATCACATGAAATCGACAATACTCAATAATTTCTCTGCTTCACGGAAAGTTTTTATTTCAATGGTCACTCTTACCACTTTGTAAAAATAAAATAAAAAACACCAGACCATCCAGAAAAATTCTGGGGCCATCCAAACAGTAACAACTTTTCTTTAAAAAAATAATTATTTTGACCATTTTGAACCCAAATAACTGTTGAATCGGGATCTGGGTAATTTTCATCACCATTGAACACACAAAGAGAGCTAAATACACTGTGGAACCATCTAAGTGTGTAATTTTAATTTAAGGAAATCATAATTTGACATTTGGGGACAGAATGGCCAATTGATTGCAGGCAATAGCCCTCAAACACATTGATACACAAAGGAGCCAAAAACACCAGGAACCATCCAGTACCATTCTGAGAACCATCCAGAATATCCAAATTTTCTTTAAAAATCATTTATTCTTGACTATTTTGAAACCAAAAACAACTGAAATTGGTTTCCAGCTAGGCATCTCATCAAACCATTGAAACACAAGGAGAAAAACACTGAGGACCATCCAGGAAAAATATCCAGGAACCATCCAAAAAGTATCACTTTTCTGAAAAATCACTATTTTGACCAGCGTGAACCAAAAAGCCAATTTTGTATTCCCCACAATTTGCTCAAAAACCATTGATAAAAAGGAGAAGAACATCGTTGCAGTTATCTCCACGGCAAAAACGACACGACCTTTACCACACTAAAACTGGATTATTGTGTCCCTAACCCAGATTACCTGTAACCGTATGTAATTTTAGCCATGTGACACTGCCTCAGGGACAGCGAATGAACGGCAGAGTACCGCCACACTTGAGTATGGAGTTAAACCCGATGCCCCCTAAATGCAGCTAAACTTGGGTTGAGCGGTTGTATTTGGCCATCAGGAAGTCATTACATATAACAACAACCCGCGTACCTTCCAAGGTCCAATCGATCTTTTGTTTGGCATACCAATAAGGAAAGCTAGGAGCTTGATTGACAGAAAGTTCCACGTACATAGGTCAAATCGTTTTTCTATTCGGCCTCATGAATATAGCGGTCCTCCGCGTACTCAGGCAAAATGTTAGAGTGAATTTACAATTGTCTGGCACGTGGTTTTTAAGAGATAGTCTGATTACGATCCTGGACATGGTCCAAAATGAAAACCACCGCCTATCTTCCGAATGACATTTTATTAAAATTCTGCAACCATGAAGAAAGAAAAGAAAAACATTTCCTTGATTGTGTGAAAGTTCCACTGAAATTGAGCATAAAATTGGCAGCAGCGAGCTAACTAGTAAAGCCCGATACTTTAACTACACCCTAGGACAAGAGGTCACGCGGCAATTGTGAGCGCACTGGTATAAGGTCGTAGTAAAAGACAATAACTGCACGATTGTTTGAAAAACACTGAGGCACATCCACAAACCAATCTGGGAACCAACACAAAGTGTTGACATACTTTATTTAAAATAATGTTGATCATTGGACCAACAGCCAATTTGGGGTCGCAATACTTCTACTATTGAAGGAAACAAAAAAAACCCTGGCTGGAACCACCATGAAACCATCGGGGGGGGGAACATACGAAGTGTCACTTTTCTTTAAAAATTATTATTTTTGATCATTTTTTAAACCAAAATAGCTGGATTTGGGTGCCAGCAATGGTCAACAATAACATGCTACACACATGATCAAAAACACAGAGACCATCCAGGACCCCATCTGGGAACCATCCAAGTATCCACCTTTGTGTAAAAATTGTTATTTGCCATGTGTCTTTTGACTACCAAATTAGCTGGATTTGGCTGCGCAGGAAATGCTCATCAACTATGAACACCAAAAGTAGCCAAACCCGCGGAAACTATGCAAGAAATCACCAAAAATTTCTCCCCTCCCCTCCCGCCCACCCCACCCAGCGCTCCATTATTTCCCTAAACTCTCGACCCCCTCACGATCCTGATCTTTGAAAAGTCTAATGTTTGAAAACTTGATCAGCAATTTATATTACCTTACACATACAACAATGGACTCCTAATTGATTGCACTACTGGAATAGACCACCATGTTGTGTTCAAGTCTTTGGTTTACCGCCCGACTCTCCAAACTTCCGACTTTTAAAAAATGTCGGGTGAAAATGCTGTCGGAAAAGCATTTTTTAACAGCAAATCTTCTGATGAACTTGCTTATAGTTAGGTATTTGTGTAAGAAAAAAATCTATAATTACTTGGAAAAAATCTGGACTCTTACAAAAATAATGATTGCATGAACAAATAATGACTTATTTTGGGAGTTTGGCATTTACGGGCGGGCGGCAACAAGAAACTAAATATCATTGTGAAGGCCTTAATGTGACATGCCAACAAAATGTCAAACTAAAACATGTATGTAAACTAAAACTATTATGTTGGAATCAAATCTGAGACCACGTCGACCTGCCGCGATCGCAGGTAGTATTTGCGCCGAGCGTAGCGCGCAGCAAAAGTGCAACTGACCTATGCGAATTGACTATCGCGCTAACGTATTTACGTTACTAGGAGCCTTGTTAAAAAAACTTGACCCTGATTGTGTCACCATTGGAATTTTTTTTATAATATATATCTAACAATGTGGTATCTGCCGGAAAGCTTATGTTCATATCTTTATGTGATGCAAAGATCATCCCAATCGGTTAAGTATAGGCCGAGCTACAGTTTTCGAATACAAGATATCTGCAGTGAATAAATAGCCTGATTTCTTCTGGACACTGATTTCCCGCTGAACGCGTTCATTTCAATGTGAATCCGTGGACAGAGCAGAAAACCGACTACTGATTCAAAGATTGTAGCTCGGCCTATACCTAACTGATGTGAATGTCTTTGCAGTAATAAAGATAATGAACCCAGCTTCAGATGATACCAAATAGGTTAGATTGGTACTTAAAAAATTTCAAAATGGCGGACAAATCCGTGGTCAATGTTGTTTTGTTCACTCACTATAGTTAAAGGTCGTGTTCCCGATCTGTCTTTTTCTTTGGGACCCCCTGATTATCGGAAGTAGTATGATTTTGATCTCGGATGAAAGACCATATTTTTCGCATTGTCAGTCCTGAAATCTGAGCCACAAACTCCATGGCATTTCATTCTCCAAGATATAACAAAAACTGCCATTTTAGTGGTTAACCATCAATTTAGCACAGTAATCAGTATTGAATAGGCGTTTTTGCAACATGCTTATTGCGTCTAACATAAAAACTGCAAAGTGTGTTTCCACGATGTGCAAGTGCACAGGCTACTATCAAGTAGAGAACACAATACACATAAATCGGAACAAGCAGCTTAAGTACTAGTTTATTACATGACCATGACTAATTTCATGGCTGACTAGTATTGTCTTTCAAAATACTATCATTGTTGAAACACACACACTACTCAGCACGATTCTTACATTTACGTCAATAATCGGCAGGATCCTAAAGTCTCAGGACGTAATCCGAGTTGCATAAATGTTGATCAGAGCGTACAGACATTAAAATGATGTGGCAACAAAACGTGAAAAATGAAGGGTGCTGGTGACAAGCTGGTCATGCTGGTTCAGGTGCAAAGAAAATACCAGGCACCATGGTGGGTGAAGAAAAATGTATCAGTCGTCAGGTAGTGTCTTGAGCCGAGCAAATTTTCAATCCTAGCTGAAAGGTGAAAGGGTACAAAACGACCACTTTTATGCAGCATCGTTACATGGCCTACAACCAAATGGCATAGTATTCTGGCAAAATAGTAGCTATAGCAGATGGGGAACCAAGGTTTACAGGGGAAAATGTTTAAATTGCTTCATTATATTGAACAAGTTTTACACACCTTATGTCTAACCGTAAGGATTCTAAAAAGGTATAGTTTGGACTAACTACAGCCATAAGGTTTTGAGTAGGAATAGGCTAAATTCACCAAAAAATCAATTAAAAAAGGGTCATTTTCAGTATACACTGGTCAAATTCAAAGTTGCTCTGAGTTGGATAAAATATGGTGCATAATATTGGTGGAGCTCAAAGGGATTAAAATAAGGAATCTAGTTTTGACTGTCTAAAAGTAGTTACCGATGTAGGGGGGAAACAAATGTCTACGTCCACTTTGTATCCAGGGCATTGACCTTGTTTTCTCCCCTACTTTGGTAAGGAAGCATTTAAACAATCAAAAACTAAATTCCTTACTCCTATGAGCTCCATCAATCATTTGCTCCACTTTTTAATCAGTTGGAGAAAGAGAAACTTAACAGAGTGACCCTGCTACAACTGAAATTTAAACATTTTGACCTGTTTTTGCTGTTTGTACATAACTCCAAAATCTTGGGTTGTAGATAGTACAAACTATACCTTTGTGTAATCCCGTATGGTTGGACAACAATGAGTGGGCATTTTACTTTTCAACATGTCGGATCATGTAAAATTGGACCCCTGTGTAATCCTTGATGTCCCCTACCTGGTTAAGCTACCATTCGAGGAATGCTATCATGCATTTCTGTGTAGAGGATAGTGTAATGAGGCTGAATAACGTATCGTTTGTCCCATTTAGGCTAACAATTGGCTAACATTTCCTGATGGCTTAGACTATATGTTCGTGCTGAAATTGACCTAACTTTGGTCTATCCTACTACATGCACATTGTGCATGTTAAAGGTTTTTAGATTTAATAATGTAAAAAATTGTGCATCATCGATTCTGTAGCAACTTACAATCTATTAGAACTGAATTCAATGTGTATAATAGGTGAGTATCTGTGGTGGTGCTATGTTTCAAAATAATTAAACTACACTGCAGGCTAGTACTAGTCTACGATCACGCATGGTCTAAGACAGGTCTGTATTCCTAATCATGATGCAAACCATCACTTTGACATCATTTGACTTTGACGTGTGAAAAAACTCATGTTGCATTTCTGTAACATGTTCCGAAGCTTCAGATTGGCTTTTATTTTTGAGTTTGTAATGCATTTTTCAAATGTCTTTGGAAAGAGCATGCCAACTTTTTAGGACACTTACTTGTTGTAGGGTATTATTATCAATTCAGAAGATGCATGGTTTCTAATGTTCTCATGGAGTTTTGCTATTGAAGGATGAAGAGCCTTGGTCATAACAATTTTTCATGACAATTGAAAACGATGAACAGTGCTAAATTACTTAATGGTTGTGATGAACATGGCATAAATATTTATGCAAACGCAAGATAATTTTCATGTTTACAAGTAAAATGAGGGCGAGGTGGCCGAGCGGTCTAAGGCGCTCAACCGTCGGCAGGGTATAACATTGACCTAGCGGCCCTGGTTCGAATCCCACGAGAGTCAGGTTTGTTGGTCATACTCAAATAGTTCCTATAAGGTCGAAATTGAAATTGCATAAGAGTGATTATGGAATTTCTCCTCGCTCCCACCCATTGCATAGAATGTGCAGGTATATGCTGTGGGTGCCCGGCGCCTCGTGGTTCGGAGAGTCATGTAAAGCTGTTGGTCCCGTGTGTCAGTGAAATCAATCCTGAGCACATAAAAAGAGTAGGGGATCATCCCGGGTCTGTTACCTGCACTCATCACTCTATGTACCAGAGTCCTCTAGTGTGATGCGGGAATCCGCTTTACTGGAGGTTAAATTGATCCAGATCTATTGAATCTGTACATGGTTCTATTTCCAAGTGTTTAAGTCGGGTCAAATATCAGGCCAGTTGGGTGAACTGCCAATAGTGCCCAGTTAATACTTAGGTACTAAATCATTGCATTTTCAGAAATATTGATAATTTCTTGGTAGCTGATATTAGTTATGAGGGTTGACTATTTCAACTTGAGTAAATTTGAGTCAACAAAGTTTGAGACGCCACTATTTATACAATATATTTAGTTTTCAATTAAAGTCATCTGCACAAGCATTTTTTTTGTGTGGAAACTGTTATTTACATGTATCTCCATAATCTCTCAATTCTTGGCTATTTTTAATCATTCTACCATTGCGCGGGTCATACATTGGTGCCCAGTACCAAAGTGTTTGTTTTCTATTTGTATAAATTCATTTATTTTTTGATGTGCATGTGTGTAGCAGCATACGTGTGTATGCACATGCACTTCAGTGTGTGTCAGGGGCAGTGCCAGGGTCAAATCATAGGAGGGGCAAAACATTACTTTATTACCTCATATACGTAAAAAAACACTTAATTTTTACACAAATTATTGCTTAAGGCCCATGAAAGTCAATTCCGAGTTTATTGTTACTTTTTTTTTCCTGGTTGATGAGGTGACTTTCATTTTTCATTATTTCATCAGATTTCATTATTGACCTAAAATGTGTGTTGTTTAAAAGCCAAACTCATACCGAAAGGTAGGGCTGCAGAAAAAAAAAGCCTGGTTTTGCTTCATATTTATCAAAAATATGTTTTACCAACAAAATATGTTTCCAATTGCTAAACCTGGTGAAAACGATATTTGAAAATAATGAATTATTTTGGCGATCTTGAAATTTTGACGCTGGTATTTCTAGTCTCCAAAAAGTGATGTGGGTGGGTAACGATAAACTCAGAATCGACTTTCATGCGCCTAAACCCTGTTTTTCCTGAATTTTTTTAACTCGGGGGGGGGGGAAAAAAAAAAAAAAAAAAAAAAAAAAAAAAAAAAAAAAAAAAAAAAAAAAAA